>CM076578.1:991321686-991443980 GCA_034641835.2 Pinus albicaulis | reverse complement strand
CTGTGAGGGTAATCTGTAAAATGTTAGGTAAACTTGACCTCGGGATAGAGTCAATGTGGACTAGGGTAAACAAAGTGGTGGTTTTGGGGCACATGGTTTTGTGCACCCATAGTTTTCAGCCTATGGTATTGCATGTAATGGAGCCTATAAAAGGCTGGGAAGACTTTTGTAATGTAGGCCCTGAGGTGAGCAGTGAAGGCTCACTTGGCCGGATTGGCCAGGGTTTTGGCCAATGCTAATGAAATTTCATTAGGATGGGTTTTCCCCGGAGTTTGGGGTTTTTCCCGGTTAAACATTTGTGTTTATGTTAATGATTTGTTGCTGACCTTTAATGTTTATTTTTCTGGGTAAATTATTTATTGTTTCTGCTGTGCATAATTTCTAACAATTGGTATCGGAGCGTCTTCGAGCCTCAATCTCGTTTTGATTAAATGAAAACATCCTTGGCAAATGCTTTCGGGCAGTGGGTCCGTCTTTCATAAATCCAAGAATTTCACCTCCGCCGAGCCATTTTGGCTTCAGAGGAGACGCCTCTGGTGTCGAGGGTTTATTTGACTGCAGAATCTATTCGCAGTTCTAGGCACAAGGTAGCTCGGTGGTTGGAGAGATCTGATCGCAGATCTGAAAAGAAAAGAAAGAAAAAGGTATCAATTATTTCGTGGATGTTTGAACGCTGGGGACAGGATTATACCAGATCTGCGTATATGTTAGCGCAGACACCGTGAGACCTAGGAGGAGGAGCCACAGCGAAGCTGTGAGCTCTGTGAGCTCACTGCCATGCGCCGGAAACAGCGCTGTGGAGGTTGACTGCTATTTGTTCTTTCATCTGCAAATTCAAAGCTGCTGTTATAAATATAGAGTGTATTTTGGACCGAGGGTTCTGACGCTGGAAGAGGACGCAACATGTATTTGAAATTTTTTGGTGTAATGAATACGGTGTTGCTAGAAAAGAGGCGGCGCATGTGTGGGTATGCCACAAAGCTCAGATCGGTGTAGTCCAAGATCTAGATGCGGGTAAAGAAGAGATCTGTTGGACAAAGGAAGACTCTGAGCATTTTTTTGAAGTTTAGTCGGCTGAGGAGAGATGCACGTCATCTGTGCGATCATCATAAGACGCAGGAGACACTTAGAAGATGGCGGGCGAGTTTTCTGAATAGATCTGCGTGTGAACATGATTGTGCATAGAACATATGAAGGCAGAGGCATCAGACGAGGCCGAGGATCGATCCCTGGACATGGGCGCCGTTGGAAATCACTGGATGGGCGCCTTCTTATGTGCCGACGGTGTGACTCTGAGCGATGAACAGAAGTCTGGTCAGGACGGCCACTTTCGCATGGAAGCGGCAGCGAGGAATCTGCGTTGTGAGCTAGAGCGAGCCTGAATCGCTGAAACCTGGCTGGACGATGCGGTTGCCCCAAATTCTGCTCGGTGAGATGGTGCTCGTGTACAGTCTCTGGATCGACATGAATGATCACAACTATCCCTGAAAATGGTGGATTCCTTGACAAAGCCGGAGTCGCAGTCGGCAGAGCTAAAACTCGTTCTCACTAAGGAGCAGCGTTATGACCGAGGAATGCGTGCAAAAATTGTGAGATTCTCAGGTGTGGATTATGCCAACATCCATAACTTGTCATCACTATAGATATCAAGATCGATGGTGTGATCAAATCGTTGAAATCCGAATCTGAAGAGGACGTGGATGGTAATGAGGGTCAAAAGGTCCGTGATTGCGGTCAAGCCCTCCGAGTCATCTGCCAAGAAGCCTGGGACGGCATTGAAGGGCAAGCAAGCGTTAGCTCCAGCTCGTGCTCACCATTGGGAGCGGTACTTTTGCAGTGGAGAGAAAGAAGAGGCTATTGAACAGACGCCTAGATTAGGAACGGAGAAGTCGGAAATTAGATCCAGAATAATAAAATACAACGAGGAAGGGCATTCACGGACAAAAAATGGATAAAGCTCAGAAGATTATTTTTTATTGCCTCGCATGCGAGACTTGAGCGCAGAGACTTTGTTAATGAAGAAGTTATGCGTAGAATGGGCTCGGTGATGAGGCTTTGATGATCATGTATGAATGTAGAGAATGGTCATACAAAGACCAGCAACAATGAAACAAATTTTTTTTTTATAATGGAGTTAATTTTTACATGTAAATGGGCATACTGCTGTAAGACCTGGTATGGCATGCGTACCCCTGGGTAATCACTGGTAAAGTCTGGGTTAGACCTAGGTGATAGGGGGGATGCCAAATTAACAATTACGGTGGGTAAAAATTTGAGGGGGGAAGAGCTAGAGTGAGCGGGGTTGTCTCACTTAGCAGGTTTGGCTGGATTTAGTCAATAATCCCCAAGTCAAGTTTAAGGGGGGAATTGTTAGGTAAACTTGACTCCGGGATAGAGTCAATGTGGACTAGGGTAAACAGTGGTGGTTTTGGGGCACATGGTTTTGTGCACCCATAGTTTTCAGCCTATGGTATTGCATGTAATGGAGCCTATAAAAGGCTGGGAAGACTTCATTGTAAGGCAGGCCTGGAGGTGAGCGGTGAAGGCTCACTTGGCCGGATTGGTCAGGGTTTTGGCCAATGCTGATGAAATTTCATTAGGATGGGTTTTCCCCGGAGTTTGGGGTTTTTCCCGGTTAAACATTTGTGTTTATGTTAATGATTTGTTGCTGATCTTTTATGTTTATTTCTCTGGGTAAATTATCAAGAAATTGCAGCATACTTAACAGTGCCTCTCACTTCCTTAAAAAAAAAAATAACCTTCACCTTCTTTTAAAGTGTCTTTCACTTCCTTAAAAAAAATATATATATATCCTTCACCTTTTTTCATACCATATCCAAATGGTATTCACATTATCAAATATCAAATTGATTTATTTTGTTTTAAAAAACATACCACCACCTCTTAAATCAATTAAATCATGTTTTAATTGATTTACTACAAATCGAATCGATTTCAACTTTTATAAAGTCTCTTTTACCATATGCCTTATCGATTTTCAATATGCCTTTTTTTTTTTAAATATCGATTTAAAAAATGTAATCGATTTCATATATACTCCAATGTAAGCTTTTATATTTTTCCAAACTCCAAATCGACTTTCAAAAAAAAAATCGCATAAATGGCATACGATCCATAATCAAATGACTTTATAAAACGCTTTCAAAAAAACACTGCATAAATGGCATACGAACCAGCGTTTAATAGACAGCAAGTCGACTTAAATTTCAACGCTGTTCAATAATTTCAACGTACAACAGCGTTTTACCTCCACGCAGATGGCTCAGCAGCACCACGCAGCACCAGCAAACATTACCAGCGCTCATACCAACGTTCACCATTCAACGCTGCCACCACCGGCAGCCTTCAGACGCAATGAATTACACAGCAGGCAGCCCACTGTACTGAGTATTTACGGGCATTCAACGCACAGGCTTCAATGCCATTCGACGCAGCCAGGTTTAACACCGTTCACCGACTGTCGACACCATGCAACGCTGCCAGGTGACTGTCCCACGCAGCAATTGTTTACGCAGTCCAGCAATACTATGCAGCGCCACACACCAGCGCTGATTTTTAATACCTCCACGCAGCAATGTTCTCAGGTCTGGCGATTCACCTCCAACAAAAAAAGCTCTGATACCAGTTGTTGAAGAAACCACAGCGGAATTCATTAAACAATTAACACACAGCAATTAAACCAAGCACATAAAGACACAGTAATTAACGTGGTTCACCCAAACCTCCTGGGCTATGTCCACACAACAGGCATCGACAGTCTTTATTATTCAAACAGGAGATTACATAATTCACACACCCTCACTCCATTACAAACAATCCGTATGGATACCTGTTATATAGCCAGGAGAATCAAACTGCCTCATAAATCCTCTCAACACAAATTTAGGATGCATTAACTCCCTCCCAAACAAACTGGAGCTAATCTAGGAACTAATTCCTAATTTTTGTCACCTACTGAGATTTTTGCCTATTTTACTCAAAACAGAAAAATCTCAACACCTGATATGCTACCTTTAGGAATTTCTTGAGTAGGAGTACTTTGGGTTTCATCATTTGTTATTTTTCTCCTACTCCTTCTTGATGTGCTACCTTCAGGAATTTCCTGAGGTTCCTCAAAGAAATTTCTAATCAAAAATTGTTCCCATGTGTCTTTCTTCTCCTTTAACTCTTTTTCAATCAAAATTTTTACAAGATCGTGGTGATATAGATGTGGTTCTACATCTCCTAAATGCTTCTGAACAGTCACAGACATTTTCTTCAAACTATTTAATAGAAAATATGGGAGATTGAGAGTTTGATTATCTAGAAAAATCATCAGCAATCTGGTATGGTACATATACATGGACCCAAAACGGCCTTCACAGGTAATGAATTTTTGAACAACTAGCAGCAAAGTAGCCCATTCCTCTTTCAATGCATGAACAAGAATTCCTCTTTTAAAAATAGTTATGTCCATACCTTGGTTTCGTAAGATTATTCTCCAGGCTTCATCACTAATGCTTTTATTCTTAAACCAATGCTCACCCTCTTGAAGAAGTTCCGTGGCAGATGCTATAGATGCCTCGTTCACCGCAAACTTAAGGTCTCCAATCTCTACTTCTAGGCCATTGAACGACCTTGCAAATGCGTTTGTCACTTCTTTATGATAACCTCTGAATTTTTGGATAAACCGCAGCCACTTTACTTTCTTCAATATATCCCTTACTTGCGGATATCCCTCCATGAACTTAGGTCCTTCCTGTTCTGCTCTTAGCAATTTACCCATTCTTCTTTCTGCTCTTCACAAATTTTCCTGCGTGAGGGTTTAATGGAAATAGAATGGTTGAATGCACGGATATGAGCACAATGACTGTAGGTAGATATCAAAGAGTGGATATACAGGTTGTAGCGTAATAGAGAATGAAATGGAGTGAGACAGAACAGAAAGGGGTTTTGTGAGCACGGCAGAGACACAGCTGTGAGATTAACAGAACAATAGGAGGAGTATAACACATCCGACAGTGTTTTGAAATTTGGTGGCTGCACAATAAATGTGAGCATGCTTAAACAACGGCTGTGGATTTATGCGGCTGTAAGAGTCCGTGGTCAAATCAACTACGTCTCATTATCATCGGTGGAATATTGGAGTATGAGTGAAGATCGGGGTTTAATTATGGAACCGTTTGAGAATGGACGCGGGAGGATCATATGGAGATCATGAAAGGGTTACGGGAGTTGTCAATATAATCATTGCACATCATGGATGGAGCTTATGGTTTAGAACTATATAAAAATGTGTTTTCAATTCTATTTGAAATGAATTTTACTCATACCTTGGAATCTTTGCCTTTTTCCTTGGTCTTCAATTTGTTGCTCTTCATTGATATCTTGAATGCTCCATGTCTTTATTTTTGGTCCTCTCACCTGCATTTAATTTCATGATTATGGAAATAACATCTAGCTGTACATTCTTTTGAAAACAGAGTGGTAGCTGCAGAATCTGCTTCTGGCTGCAGAAACTGGAGTCAGCTGCGGAAACAGATGTCAGCTGCGGAAACTGACACAACTATTATTTGGATGAATGGAGATGAACAGATGACAAATGACCAGATGGAAACGGTCATGAAAAAGAATTTTATTGATGAAATGGAATAAAACAGATAAAATGAAGTGGAATGGAGTGAAATGAAGTGAAATGAAATGGAATGAAGTGGAATGGAATGGAGTGGGTGGTCACAAGACTTGTGAAATGAAAGAGAGAGATTTTTTTTTTTGGAAAATATAGGGTGTCAGGTGTTCCTGATTTTCACCAATATTTTCTGTATAAGACTGCCAATCAGTGATTGGTTTTCAGGCTTATACAATTTTATTTATTTATTTATTTTTTATTTTTTATTTTTATTTTTTTAACTGAAAAGAATAAAAGCTAGGCTGGTGGAGAAGAAGAATTCTTCTGTACCACCCTGATTGCAGAATTTTCTTGAAACATTTTGAAAAAATCCTCTTTTGAGAGTGGCTTATGATAAACTTTCAATCTATGGCCATTCACAATAAGAGGAGTTTGAAACTCATCAATGGTCTTGATTCTTACCGCTCCATTGTTAAAGATCTTGTTAATCTCATATGGCCCAAGCCAATGAGTCTGAAATTTTCCTTGGAAATCTTTAAACTTAGAATCAAATAACAATGCCCAATCTCCTTCTTGAAACTTCTTCTCTTTTATGTACTTTTCATGCCATTTATCTCTTTGATATTGAACTAGATTAGTTCTTAGAATTGCCTCTTGTCTGATCTCATCTAGCTCATTCAATTGCTCCATTCTATGCTTTTGGGCTTCTGATAAGTCCATCCCCAACTGAACTGCTATCTTGAAGGTCTTGAATTGGAACTCAATGGGGAGCAAGACTTCTTTCCCATAAACAAGTTCATAGGGAGAATGTCCTGTTGTATTTCTCTATGTAGTTCTATAGGCCCACAAGGCTTCAGGAAGCCTTTCTGCCCAATCTCTTCTATGTAGATGAACATTTTTGGTGATGATACTTTCAAGAACTTTGTTTGTGGACTCCACTTGGCCATTTTCTTGCGGATGGTAAGGAGTAGATCTTATGTGCTTGATTTTGTATTCTTCCATCAATTTCTCCACTAATTTGGATGTGAATTGGCTTCCTTGATCTGTCACAATTTCTCTTGGAACACCAAAGCGAGTAAAAATATCCTCATAAAGAAAATGAACAACTGAATTTTCTGTAGCAGATACTAATGCTTTGGCTTCTAACCCATTTAGTAACATAATCAGTACAAACCAATATATAATTCTTTTGCTTAGATGGTGGATTAATAGGTCCAATGAAATCTAAAGCCCATTTTTCAAAGGGTTCAATGAGTACCTGTGTTTGCAATGGCATTTCATTTGAAAGGGTAGGGTTCCCTACTCTTTGGCAGCTATCACACCTTTTGACATATTGTTTTGCATCTTTGAAGAGGGAAGGCCAATAATATCCCAAGGAAAGGATTTTATAGGCCGTCCTTTTGTCCGCAAAGTGTCCGCCGCATGGTTCATCATGACATGCCTTAAAAATATCAGGCATTTCATCTTCCCTGACACATCTTCTGATCACAAGATCTGGCCCTGTTTTAAACAATTCGTTAGAAATCCATGAATATTTTGAACTCTCTTGAATAATTTTTCGTTTTTCACTTGGAAATAAATGTGAAGGTAGTTTCCCTATAACCAAATAGTTAGCAATATCTGCATACCAAGGAGTTTTAATAGTTACTGCAAACAAGTATTCATCAGGAAACTTATCCTCTACAGGAGAATCTTCTTTAGTATTTTGAATTCTAGACAAGAAATCAGCTACTGTATTTTGTTTTCCCGGTCTATCCAACACAGTAATATTGAATTCTTGCAAAAGTAAAAGCCATCTTGTCACTCTGCCATTAGTAACAGGTTTGTTCATTAAATATCTAATTGCAGAATGGTCAGTATGAATAAAAGTTTCATAGCCTGTTATGTAACGTCTAAACTTATTAATTGCATGAACAACAGCTAAAAACTCTTTTTCAGTCACAGTATAGTTCAACTCTGTGGGAGTCAAATTTTTACTGGTATAATAAATGGCATAAGGAACTAAATATTTTTGACCCAACACAGCTCCTAGAGCTGTATCTGAAGCATCCGTAGAAATATGGAAAGGGAGTTTCCAATTTGGTCCTCTTAAGATAGGTGCTTCAGATATTCTTGTTTTCAAAGTTTCAAAAGCTGATTGAAAATCAGGATCCCATTTAAATTCACAGTCTTTTGTAAGCAATTTGAAGAGTGGAGATGCAATTTTAGTGAAGTTTTCTATAAATCTTCTATAGTAACCAGTAAATCCTAAAAAACTTCTAACATCTCTTTGACAATTTGGAATAGGTAACTTGGAGATGACTTCAACTTTTGATCTTGTTTCGGGGAATATCACCCTAGAGGTTCGTTGGGTTACAACCTCCACAGAGCAGGGGCATGCTACTTAAGAAGGACTCACACAACCATGCACGTTCAGAAAAACTAAATAGAGTAGAATGAGGAAGTTACCCGTAGGTCCTACGTTTGAAGTAGATCCCGCAGGGTTCAAACCCCCAGCAACCGTCCCTCCTTCTTAACCTGAAAGACAAGAAGAAACAAGCACGAAGAACTGGTTGTACAACATATATCTACTCTAAATGTTAGTGAAATCGATATAAAACATCAGATAAATCATAATGAATGCTTAAATAACAAATATTCTCATACATATAAGCATACACTAACACGTATATTTCGGGAACAGCATGGTACTTCTGTATTATAAATAGCATGTACAAAAGTAACGAGTGGAGAGATCACCTGAATCCTTCCACGATCTTCGAGTAGACCGTCGTCCGGATCCGTCCCGCCCTTGCCTCGCTAAGACTCCTTCCAAACTGGTGCATACGAGATGACATATAGGGAGATGAGCATCTCAAGGAAACAAGGGTTTCCTGTAATGAACTGGGAAAGTGTAGGAGGCACGGGGAATCAAACTTGGATAGGGAATACCAACAGAGTATAATATCAATAATTCTCTCTCTCCCTTAGGCCATACACATGAGGGGTTTTTATACTCCCTCCAAGTAGTTTCAACAATTGGAAACAGTTGGCCACGTGCTGGGGTGGTTGAACTACCTGAGTAACCATCAACCCAGCCCAAAAATAGGGAATTTTTATATATTTTTTTATAATTTTAATGGCATACGCGGAAAAGTGCAGCTGGACTCACGTATACACGGGGAAAAGTACGGGCATAGTCGCGTATGGGGATTTTTACACTTTTTTTAAGTGAATTTGTCTAAGTCTGTAGGAATGGGTGCCCAAAACCATCAAAGCAATCATGAATCATGTGAAGGTGAGAAATGATGCTATAACAGATGCCCCCTAATATATGAGGTTAGAAGGGGTACATGATGGCCGAAATGTATTATGCACATAGAAAGAACTTCGCAAGGACAAGAGAGGACTTCACCAGATTTCAGCCTGCCAAAAACCAATGAAAGAAAATAGAGAGTCAACTCATGCTGAGGCGGGCATACCCATGCTCAGTCCAAAAATACATCATATAGAAAGTAGTGAATGGATCCAACATGTATACAAGTATAGCTGAACTGAAAGTACACAATGAATCATCTGAGCATGGCCTGGAAGTGTAAGTCTGAATCAATGTCCAAGTATCACATATAGAAAGCTGATCAAAGATGGTGCAACTGGATGTCTGATCATATAAGTAACTGAATCTCCAAGTACCAAATCATAAGAGGTGGAACAAACGGTACAATCACGCAACTCGGGAGCCAACATATAGGATGCTGCTGTACTGACACTGCAACATATAAGGGTGAACGGCATCACTGGCAGAAACTGAATGGACTGTCAAAAGTGAACCGATAAATGTTGATGCAACCCGAGGTCTTCACCGATCACTATGGCACAATTATACACAATGGGAATAAATGAGCTGAAGTCGTTGGATTACCGATCAATAATGTATACCGTTAACCAACGCGAGACAACCCACCAATAATGAAAATGAGTGTCAAGGTGCCCCAGTACAATCTAACAAGTGCGAATGAATGAGTTGAATTCGAACACTTGAAAGAATCTACCAATCAGGAGGCAATGATGAATCCCCACTGTCGATAGCGAAGAGTCTGCCACTGATGACTGCAAACCCTAAGGTACTGACAAAAAGACTCTAGACCTTATTCCCAGAGCAATGAGTCGGAGTCGATGGGAAAAGATCTACTGGAAGGAAAGCATTAAGGCATCCCACATCAGTCCAGCGCGAGTGTAACCCGCAGGCCAAGATTTGGAAGGAATCGGACGAAGCAGAGTGATGGAACCAAAACCGAAGTACGTTTCCGACGTGCACAAGATGAAGCTAGCGCACGGAAGAAACCCTCTGAACCAACCAATAATGAAAGCCGACACAGAGGCGAGAAATCCACCGATAGGGTCAAATGGAAATCAAGGTACTGCACGAATCCCAAGTGTGATAATGTGTGCTGACGTCGAACACAGGGGAAACCACTCAGTCAAAGACCCATGATGATGATCAAATGCTGAGCACAAGGTCACCTATCAATGATGGAAATAGGCCCAAGGTGCAGCTCTAGGTTTGCTCTTAGAGCAATGTGTCGTAGTCGATAAGAGACAAACCCGCCAGAAAGAAGTCAATGGGGACCTTCTCAAACCAGCACGAGAAGAAGACCAAAACATATGATGTGATAGAACATGATACTGACAAGACCGTGAAGGCCGACTGAATAATGAGTCAAGAGACACCGCAGAATGGCCGACTCAAGTTAGCCTTCCCTTGAACAAAAGAACGACTCGTGATGACCATGGCAGTAAAAAGTGACACTGTATAAGTCTGTTATGCAGGAGGCAGAACAAACTCTCCATATGATTGGAAGAGATAACCAACCGAGGGAGAACTAACAAGTGAAACATGGTAAAGGCTGAACCTAGGTCAAAACTAAAACCATCCCAAATGAAGGAGATATATATAAGTAAATGTGCTTTGTTCAAGGGCGACAAACTGACTCTGTACTGCCATAAAAAATAACGAAGATACATCCCGTTCCTGCTCTTTTTGTTATATTTGATTTTTTTGTCTTTTTCATATAATAAGCCTGAAAAAGAATAAAAGAATGCTATGGTACAATGGATAGAACGAGTATCAAAAAATCAGATGCACTAGTTCCTGGGATTGGAACAATCCTATGCTTAATGCAAGGTGGCGAAAACTGGTAAGTGATACTCAGAGGAACATTCCATCCATGGGTAAAAAGGTGTCAAGTCGTGATAGCTAAGTGCATGCAATGGTTAACTTGTACAGAAAGTCAAGGTCAAAAGTTGGCTTACACATCGAGTCCAAATGAAGCTGGCTAAAGGCCAGGATAAACAAGTAGCCAATATGCAATGCAGTAATACAACTTAACGACACCAGGGAGCCTCTAGGGTAAAAGCCAGAAAAATGATAGTGATGAAGAAGAAGAATGAAGCTTCAACACATAAGACATGGCGGGACTAAATAGGACTCCCGAGCCTACATAAAACGCAGCATGGGCAACAAGTGATAGTGAGGAACTAACTAGGAAACCCATGTAAAGGAAGGCTCTACCATCAAGTCATGATTAAATAATCGGTGAGTGAAATAGGTGTAATACTCATGACCTGATGGGATCGACCCTAAGGCAAGTGATCAGTATGGAGGCTAGTATGCAAGATGCAACGGAGAGTGATTTCCCTAACCCATATGCCAGTGAAGATCATATACCTGCCGTGAAGAGTCGGAAATCATGGATCAAAAACCGGGAAAAATCTCATAATCGTCAAAATGTACCTGAAAACATACCAAACTGGGCACTTCCAAGCATTCGAGTTATGCAGCTTAAGATAGATCGAAAAAATGAGCATAATGAATTTTTGCGAAAATTTTCAACTTTTTAGGCATAAATAGACAAATTACCTCATATTTGGTTCATTATTGCATTGCTGATTTGGAAAAAAGTGCTTTGGAGCAAAAAACCTCTTTCATCAAATCAGGAACAACCGACCGTCGAATTGCGCCGAAATTTCAGGTAGGCTCCTAAATCATCCTTGCAAATCATTTTTTCCGTTTGGAAATTAAAATTAAGTGAAATTTAGCCTTAAAACCCTTGCTAAAAAATGCGTACTTGCGCATACGCGGGTTCAGTAAAGGAAACTCGCGTATACATGCGACTGTGCAAAGAACAAGTCATGTATGCGCAGGTCTGAATCCAAAAAAGCTTGGCTAATGCATGATTTGATGAAATTTGACAGGATGACAATCTCCTGGAGGGAACGTGAGCATAGCGCAATTGACCAAGAGGTCATGCAAGATCGAGCAGCTCAAAATATCCTTCGGAATTGCGGATTGTTCAAATTCTTTAAAATGCCAAATATGAAAAGCAATCCTCGGTTGCTAGAAATGCTCGTCAATTACTGGGAACCAGATCAAGACTGTTTCGTGATAGATCAGATGCCACTACGCATTGAAGTGGAAGACATATAATTTATTACTGGACTTTCCCGGAGGGGAGAACCAGTAGACTTGCACGGGAATCCCCTGGGAGGGTTAACCGTGGAAGACTATGTCCACGTGTATTGCGTAGGGGGTTCCAAAAAGGTTGGAACTCAGATTGCAATTAAATATGTGAGGGATTTGCACATGAAAATCCTCCTTTTCACCATCAGCAGAGTGGCAGGATCTGCCTCTCTACATCAGGCATCCAGGACGCAAATGAGCATAGCAGTAGAATGTTTGACTCATGTGTATGATTGGTGCACAGCCCTGTTACTGAACATGAAACAACAGTTGACCTCAATCCGCCAAGAAAAGACTAAACACTTTGGGTACGGTACAATTTTGACAACATTCTTCTTTGAGAAGATTCTAGCATTGAGACCCAGAGTTATCTCTACCATCAGTAGCCCGCGGGACCCAAGAATTGCCCGTTGGGCGGACATGATGAAGAGATTGGGGGGTAGTGAGGTACCCTGGACCACATGGGACGATGAGTTATTTCGCTGGTGGGGAGAACAAATCATCACAGTGGACGACTATCCCTATGCCGGGATGGACTTCCGTGGAGATCCAGATCTAGTTCTTCCACCAGGCACAGCATGGGGTATAGTCGGTAAGTTTGCAAATTTTTTTTGACTTATATGATTTTTTTGGATTTTTTCAAATATGTATGAAAAAATGAAAAACAAACATGTTTTTGATTGGATTCATAATGACTGACAATTTAAAATGATCATGTTTCAGATGTTGGACCAGTTCGTCCCGAGGGCCTTCCGCACCATAAGCGCCGCAGAGGCGAAGCGGATACTGTGGATTCAGATAGGACTCTCCAGGCCGCGCAGAGGAATTTTGAGGGACTGACCTGCCAAATACCTATGGCTGCTGTGGAGGATCTACCAGAAGCCATCCAGAGACGGGTGGTAGGAGTGCCCCGAGACTAGGTTAGACTATTCCGCCGAGTTGCCACTGCAGTTACGTTCTATAGGAACACGACTTCTGGGCATGGACCTCAGGAGTAGACAGATATTATGTATTAGATGACTGTATATTCTTTTTTGAGACTGAACATGATGGGGGCATAAGCCCAAGTTTTGTACGAGATTATGGATCCAAATTTTGTAAAGTTTTTTGACACTCCGATGATATATATACAGCGATATTTGATGTGATGTGATAAATGTATCAAATGTATGATGTTTTTGATGATTAAAAATTTATTGTATGGAATGATTAATGTGCCAATCTAATTCTTGATTAGCTAATGAGTCAGCAAACCAATTTTCAGCTCGAGGAATATGAATGAAAGTTAAAAATTGAAATGACCTTTGTAACAAACGTACCCTCAAGAACAATCGTAATAAAAAGGGATCTCGTACCCGATAAGTATTGTTCAATTGCGACACCACTAGCTGAGAGTCCAATAAAACTACCAACGAATCAACACCCAAAGATATTGCCTCCGAGAGTAGATGAATAACTGCAGTGTATTCTGCTATATTGTTCGAAGCAGGACCAATGCAGACCCCTCTTGATACTAACAGCTGACCGGATGGATAATGAAGCACCCAAGCCGCAGAAGCTAAGTTCCGGGTGTGTCTACTAGCACCATCGGCGAAACCAAAATGACTCATGACATCCAACACAACTTGCCAAAGCAGATAAAAAACATCACCAACTCATCAAAGATCGAAAATCAACCAGATATGTACAAAGCAAAAAACTACTATATACAAAAGCAACATGCCAGGTCGAAGCCTAGGCATAATACTTCTTCAAATAGAGCCTATTTCGGGGCTCCGGAAACTCGTTTCCTTCGAAATAAACCAAGGTGTATGCTCCTTTCTTAAGGACTTTTTTAATGATATAGGGGCCATACCACATAGAATTAAACTTTCCTGCCCCCAGGGCATCTTTTTCTTGGGCATAGACCAAAACAAGGTCACCTTCCGAAAAGACCCTAGGCTTGACCGCCTTATCGTACTGAAATTTTACTCGGTTTTTATGCGCTTCATTCATCGTGGCGGCATCTCGACGCTGCTCATCGAGATGTTCCAGATGAAGAAGCCGTTCTGCCAGACTAGAAGTGTCAGGAAGAAGTTCAACAACTAATTTAAGAGAAGGAATCTCGCATTCAATCAGAAATACGGATTCCACCCCGTGCACTAACTGAAACGGAGTAAAGCCAGTTGCAGTTTTCACTGACGTCCTGTATGCCCAAAGTGCAGGATATAGCATAATATGCCAGTTGGATCTAGCTTTATCAATTGTCCTTTGAAGAATTGTCTTCAAGGATTTATTCATGGCTTCCACTTGCCCATTGGCTTGAGGATAATATGGAGATGAATGCTCCTGCCAGAAACCCAATTTGAGAGCCAACTCAACCATCATACTATTCTGAAAATGACTGCCATGGTCAGTGAAAATCTCTCTAGGAATACCAAAACGAGCGATAACTTGATTGAAAAGGAACAAAGCTGCAGTCTCACCATCATTCCCAAAAGTAGGCATAGCCTCGACCCACTTCGTAAAGTAGTCTACTGCTACGATAATGTACTTGTGACCTTTTGTCGAAGGCGGGTTACAAGTAGTATAATCCATACCCCACTTTGTAAAGGGTCCGACAGTAACGACTGGAAAAAGCGGAGCTGGATGAGCGCGCATTTTTCGAGTATACACCTGACAAGGATGACACTTATTGACCGATTCAATACAATCTTTGAAAATCGAGGGCCAGAAGTAGCCAGCACGCAAAATCTTTTGGGCTGTAGCAAGCCCTGATAAATGACCCCCACAAGCTCCACTGTGAGAATCATTGAGCACAGCCTCAGCTTCTTCGAAAGTTAAGCAGCGTCTTAGGATTGAATCAACCCCTCGACGGTACAAAGCATCACTAATAATCAAATAATTCTTGGCTAAGTGACGCAGCTTACGACGCTCATCTTTCGAAAAAGTAGAGGGAAACTTCGCAGTCTGGAGATACACGATGATATCCCCATACCAAGGATCCTGTGGAGAGATCAAAAACAAGTGTTCGTCTGGAAAGGACTCATCATAGATCATCTCCTCTCCACAAGGCAACTCGGAGATCAATTCCGCAAAAACTAATGACTTCTTGGATTTGGCAAACATGAACTCAAGATCAAATTCCTGTAAAATCACAATCCATCTATTATATTTTCCCCCAATCACTCGCCTGCTGAGGACAAACTGAAATGGATTGGCAGCTGCCAAGACATAAGTTTTGCGAAGAATAATGTAATGCCGAAGTCGCTGCACAGCATGAACTGCTACTAAGGCTAACTTTTCTATCATAGTGTACCTAAGTTCAGGTCCTATCAGTCCTCGACTAAGGTAGTAAATAACATGTTATGCCAGAGCATCATCTTCCTGAACCAGAACCATACCAATGGTAGATTCTGTTGTTGCCAGATACAAAATAAAATCTCTGCTATAATCAGGTGGACTCAGTAAAGGAGCAGAGGTCAATGCCTTTTTCAAAGAATCGAATGAGCATTGAGTGTAGTCGTCCCAAAGAAAAGGAACTCCTTTCTTCAACAATCTCATATATCCCTTTGTAATCTCAGCATAATTGACGATAAACCTTCGAAGAAAATTAGACTTCCCTTGAAGACTTTGAAGCTGACGAATTGAAGACGGGGGAGGCAACCGAAGTATTGCCTCAACCTTGAAGGGATCTACCCTTATCCCTTCCCTAGACACAATGAATCCCAATAGCCGACCGGATGTAACCGCGAAAACGCACTTGTTCAAATTCAATCGAATTTTATTAAAACGACATCTTTCAAATATTTGCTGGAGGTGACCAGGATGATCCATCCTCTTTCGAGAATGAGCAGCTAGATCATCTAAGTATGCCTCGATAATCTTCTTGATGTCGTGGAAGGCGTAAGACATGGCCTGCTGAAAGGTAGCCCCAGCATTTTTAAGACCAAAAGGCATCTTCTTGTATGCAAACATACCCCAGGGACAAATAAATGCAGTCTTATGTTGATCTTCAGGACGGATAGTAATTTGATTATATCCGGAGAAACCATCCATGAAGGAGAAAATCTCGTTACCGGCACACTCGTCAATGATCTGATCGATGAATGGTGTGGGGTAATTGTCTTTAGGACATGCCTTATTTAGGTCTCTGAAATCGATGCACACTCGAATCGTTCCTTGCTTTTTATCTACTGGAACGGGGTTTGAAACCCATTCAGTCAGAGGAACAGGGAAAATGAATCCCGCCTTAAGCAGCTTTTCAACTTCAGCTTTGATAGCTGCTGCCTTCCTAGGATTGACCGGACGAAGTTTTTGCCTCACCGGCTTAGCGTTTTCATATGTCTTGATCTCATGTTGGACGATAGATGGGTCTATGTCAGGCATTTCCTCATAAGACCAAGCAAATACATCCCTATACTCTTTGAAGATCTCGGTATAAATTTGAATCTCCTCACGGGAACATTCAGCTCCAATGAAGACATTCTCGATAATATTAGGATCCCTGGAAATGTTCACCGGGATAGTAGGAGAGATCACAGCCATGTTCCCTTCAGCATAAACCTGTGTTGGTGCCAAAGGATTCAAGACTGGGTGAACAGGACCAGGAGACGGAGGACTCGGAAAACTTGTTTCAACTTCGTTCAAATCAGGTAGGAAGTAAGACCGATGATGCAAATCATCCCATGGTCTATCTATACCTGTCATGGCTTCCAAGATGGCCTCTTCAGATGGAAGAGTGGTATCAAGGCAATCCTGGGCTGAAGAAGAACTAAGCGTCCAAGCCGGAGCCACATCACCATCCAACTCTTCCGGTGAAAGAGGAGCTGGGATAGATTCTGCAGTGTCAAAAATAGACTGATATGCAATCTCAGCTGCAGAAATCGGAAATGCCATTCCACCCACTTGACCTTCCGCTAATGTGGCAGTAGGGGAAGGTAAGGTCCAAGGGTCCAAAAAATAATGAGTTCGAAAGAACTCTCTTCAAAGGGGAGCCTTGGAGGATGAAATAGCATTAATATGCATTGTAGGAGGAGGAAGATCGAAAGTACCCATCAAGGAAGAATACATTCCAACTCCTAGATTCTCAACATGCGCCTTGGTATTATCCAACTTCGGAACAGATGAGTCAGAAGGCGCATTCAGGTCTACAGGAGGACAGTCCAGTTGATCCACTGTAACAATCCTCCCTTCATGGGGGAAACATACAATTCGAAATAATGAGGATGCAGTGGCATCCATCTCATACATCTAGTTCCTCCCCAACAGAAGGTTGTAGTCCAAGGCTGCATCTACTACCTCAACCTCTATATTGACGGTTTTTCCCCCAACATAGATGGGCAAAGCCGGGACAATACCATGGGGTCTGTGAGAATGACCATCGAACGCAGTAAGAACAGTGCTAGATGGAACAGCTTTGGGAGATCCAGGTGTCTTCCAACATGCGAGAGACATCACGCATGTGGAAGCACCCTCATCAACAACCGTTCAAAAGATATTGCACTTCCGATACGACGATTTAATATGAAAAGCCATGTGATGAAGAAGTCTCTTCTTAAAATTAGTCATATCAAAAGTAATCAGAAGAGAATTTTTTGGATCAATAGCCCCAATGGTAGTGAGCAAAGCACTGCGCTAAGCCGGACAAGACTGGAGTACCTATAAAGCTGACATAGCACAAAGACTCTGCGCCAGATCTTCCACAATCGAGTAGTTCTGGGCAGCCCTAGCATTTGGATTAATTGTTGACCGCTTAGAAGATGCTTTAGGCATTCGAGGCATAGAATCAACAGTAGGCTTCGTAATGTGAAGCGGCTTAGTAGCATCAGGAACTTCCTTAGCTTTCGAAGATTCTTCTCCACCATAATCACGGGATCTCGTAGCGATATCCGCGTGAGCACTCATCATAAAAATGTTCGATGGAATTTCCCCTTCCTGGGTGCCCCCAGAGGAAGCCCCAGGATTTTGGTTCGTGCCAACAACTAATTGTTGCCCTTGGGGAAAAGGGTTTGTTAACACAGCCTGGGAACTAGAAGAACCCTGCCGAGCTAACAAGCGCTGAGCATCCTAAATTTTAGGGCAAAGGTGTGTGAGATGGTCTCCAGCACAAAGCTTGCATGGAAACTTCACTTTCTTCTTCTCCTTTTGACCCTCACCAACACGCTCGTTGGTTTTATTTGGATTACCCTTCCCGTTCTTTCCCTTCTTATTGTTATTTCATCCCTTCTTCTTCCCATCGGATTGTTGATTTCCTTTGGGATCAGAAGCTTGGACAACATTTATGGACAAAGACTGGGAAGGTGATGACTCGACAGGCACAACCTGACTAGAAGGAGCAGATTGTAAAGACAACTTCTGCAGTTGAGAAAGCAGGCTGGCTGCACCACTATTGATCGATCCGACAAGCCCATCACCATGCGGACCGGGCTTAGTTTTCGATAAATCCAATTTGGAGCGAGGATCATTGGGAAAATATTTATAAAGGACCCCAGACTGAGAATAGATCAATTCCAGCTGTTGGGCCCTAAAAATGGCTCGCTCCTCAGAAAATACCCCAGATAGGGATACATCCTTTGAAATATCTGACTGCAGGGATTTGAGAAACCATTCGAGAAGGAATTCTCCTGGAATATGAGCTTTGATAAGCCTCTTCCTTCTCCTCCATTCCTGAATGTGATCAGAAATGTGAGTTGCCTCATCCTGCTTAAAATTAGCCAGGAGTTCTGTCCCAGCCTCATATCTGACAGGCAACTAAAAATGGTTAAGAAATGTGACAGCCAGTTCTCCAAATGTGGCAACACTACCCCCAGTGAGCTCGATATACCATTTGACAGCATTTCTAGTTAGGGTGCGTTGAAATAATCTCAACCTAATCGAATCATCGATCAGGGAGTTCGAAGAACACCATAAGTGGAAAGTGGTGATGTGGTCAGCCGGATCCTCCCCATTCTTACCTTCAAATTTTGGAATATCTGAAGGAATTTTGGTCAAGACCGGAGGCCACCCCGGACTATAACGAATCGGATCATTAGTCAACTTCGACAGATCTGGCAAGTTCAACGTTGCCAGAAAAGGTAAGCGAGGCGGAGCCTAAGGATTCCATCCTTGATGGGATGGATTCCCAACATTCTGAAAAGAATAGCCTGGATTTGATAAGGCACCAGGTTGCCAGAAAGGACTCATAGAAAAAGGAGAAGAACCTCCTCCCAACGTAGAGTTACCAAAGCCCAGACCAGTTCCCCCCGCTGAAGTATTGAATGAAGAGGAGAGCCCCTGATAGGGGTTCCAGGCATTAGAAAGAGGAGAAAAGGTCTGGTAAGCACTCGACGAAGGGAAAGAAGCATTCCCTTGATGACCTGCGTAAAACGGATTCCCTTCCCCCGCCGTAGTAAACACAGGATTCCACCCTGTAAAAGTAGTCGAACTTTGCCCCCCAGACCAAGGGTTGAAACTCTAGGTCTGGGATGTAAACGGAAACGACCCTAAAGAAGGATTGGAACTAGGAATATGTCTAGTCCCAAAGGGGAAACCCTAAAAAGAAGCTGATCCAGTAGCCATGTTAGACATGGGTGTAGATCCTGTTAGTATGAATTCTTCGTCGAAGTGTACGAAAAAGAACCACTTTAGCTACGCATAACTAATAGCCCTAACAACAATAGAGGCTGCCAAACATCTTCAGATCTGCGATTAGTAATTAAAATGCTGCAACAAACAGATCTATAAATGGAAAGACATTAAGCAGTAAAGTAAAGGGTTTGCTCCATGCATCCAACAGACAAGACAAGAACACAATTTTTTGAAAGAATTTTTATATTACAGGGCACCTGGGAGGAAAACAAGAAGGTGTATCCAGCTCTCCTCAATGGGATGGGTTCTTTGTAGTCCTTAGCACTTCAGATCTAAGCTTTCTCTCTCTCGTAGGTGTAGAAAACCCAATGCAAAGAATAGAGCTCAAAGGGAGCAAAATGGCAGAAAATGGTGACCAAGTGTATAGATCCAGAGTGATCTAATAGGCAACAAAAGGTGAGGAATGATGGGGAAGAACCCTCCTATTTATAAAAAAATATTGGGTCATTCTAGATCTTGGTGCATGATTAAAATAATGTTAACCAAATCTAGATCCACCTTTATGGAATATTTTATTATATTTGTTGGAGGGAAAGGGCATTTTGACTTGGATCAAATCCCTTGATTAGTGAAAAATAAATAAACAAATTTTTTATTTATCTTTTTAAGGAAGTGGTTGGGAGATAATCAAATAAATAATGATTTATTTGATTAATGGTGGGTGATTTGGTCATATTTAACAAGGAATATTATCTAAATAAGATTTAAATAATTATTCCTAGAAAATAATAAGATAACTAAGGGTTTATCTCATTAATTTCTTTGTGTTTGGGTTAGAAATGATTGGGAATAATAATTAAATTATGGTTTAATTAATTATTCCATGAGGAAAATCAAACAAATATAGGTTTGTTTAATATTTCCTTTTGGGGTTTCCTGTTTGGACCATAAACAACCTAATAAATGTGGTTTATTAAGTTATTTCACATAGTGAAGGCAATTTTACTTAGGGTAAAATTGGTCTTACATGGTGTACTTGGGTCCATCTAATGATGATAGGTTAGATGACCAAAAAATGGTGTAACATATTGCCCCCCAGCGTGCGAGTGTCAGGAGCAAATCGTATGACCGAAGTACGTTGTAAGAACTCAATCACTAGACGACAAAAGGGAAGTCAGAGAGAGAAAGGTGAGGTAGAGAGTGTGCTGAAGGACTAGACCCGGAGGAGACGAGACTCGCAGGTGAAACAAGTCTCTTTTTATGAGAGGGTACCTGTGCTGAAGGCGGCGGGGGAGGCATACCTATGCCCGCCAAGACAAAGTACAAAAGAATAGTGTGTCCAGTAAACAAGGGACCGAACCATAAAGTACAGCTGGCATAATCATGAGCCAGATAAAAATATAATGAGGAATCCCATATACATGTTGTGCACAGGATAACAACCCGGGGACTAGTACAATATCATCTGAGTACAAGAGATAAATACAACCCAAATGCCCCCTGTAAATGGGGAAGGGCTCACAAAATCTGACTGATACATGCAAATCATAGAGGTGCTGCAAGTGGCTAAGGCCAACATCATCAAAATCTGGAGCGGCATCAAAGGCTGCAATGAAGAGGTCATCCGGGCATGTGGGGAGCTACCTGCAGGGCCACCCCCTCATGAGGGCTGAGACATCTCACACACGCCCGGGAATCATCAGGAGCTGCTGCTGGGTCACTGGACTGTCCAGTATACAAATCTCGATCATGCTGAAAGGAGCTGGAGAAGCAATCAAGTCAGAGGGAAGTAAGGGATCCCCCTGCCTGATCCGAGGCACCGAACAAAAGTGGAAGCTGGAACCAAAGTACACCGCCCTCTGAACTGTTACGGAATGAATGTGCGGTGTCGACGAAGGAAGGTCCACCATAGGTGGAGGCAATGAGAGATCTCCAACAAGCAACGAGGAAGAAAAACAATAGGCGACGGACGGAGCGACGCCTGGCCAGCGATGGTGGAAATGGGAAGGACGGAAGTGGCGGCGGGACGACTTCTCCTTGTTAGAGCATAAGGCATGGATGACACGGCGACGGCGACTGCACAGTCATGAGGGATAGCGGACAGTGAGACTAAAGGTCATAATGTGCGACACAAGAGAGAGACCAAGCAATGAAGGATGGAGGGCTATAGTGAGGTGCAAAGGGACGTGGTATAGACTCCATGGATGCGATGATGACTCAACTTGGATGCTCTGAACAAGGGTGACTCGATGGTGCGGCCACACAGTAAAGGCCCCAATGGGGGATCATGGAAGCATGAGTACAAGATGGGAACTCATGACGAAAATCGACATGAACATGGATAAGTAAGGGAGCAATATGGTGCCCCAAGTACAAGTGTCGTAAGTGAGGAAATTCGATTTTAAGGAGGTGAGTTGGCCCCTCTTGGACAAAATGGGTCTGAGGAAGGAGAAAAAAGAAAGAACAAATGCTGGCTATCTAAAAGAAAATAAAACATGCATTTCAGAAGGGAAATGCTAAGGGTAATATTTCTTAAGATTGCGTTGCGAGGACTAGGAAGGGGATGGCCTTCAAAATCCTCTAAGAGGTATGCCCCTTTACCGAGCGCCTTACTGATGATGTAAGGGCCTAGCCATAATGAGTCAAACTTCCCATGACCAAGGACATCGTGGGCCTGGTCATATACTAGAACAAGGTCGCCTTCGTGAAAGGTACGAGGATGGGCTTTTCGGTCATGCTGAGCTTTGGTGTGTTGGTTGGCCGCTTCCATGGTTTTCAAGGCAACACGACGGTCTTCAGAAGTACGCTCAAGCATGATAAGTCGTTGTTCTAGAGGTTGGGTGTCAGGGAGAAGTTCAACAGCCAGATGAAGGGAAGGGATTTTACACTCGATTGGTAAGACAACCTCTTCTCCAAAAACGAGGTGAGGAGGGTTATGGTTGAGGGCATGGGTGCCCCCGAGCATGGTGTGGTCATGCCAAAATGTATTTAGAAAAAGGGGAATCTAAACACATTTTAATGATGTGGTGTGCCATTTGTTCTCGTTATGGTTATGCAGTTTGAGAAAGGAAATGGAGGATTACCAATCTCTTTTGGTACTGCATATGGGGATCAAATGGACTTTAAGTTTCCGGGTTGGCATACCTGGTGTCATTATCCCAAAAAGAGGATTTGGAGATAATGAACTGATGCTCTTGTAGAAAAGCTATAGGTTGGTCAACAATAATGTCTAAGAGACTGGGTTGCTGACGGAAGACGAGGGAACGATAAGAGGTATCATCCCTAGAGTGATCGGAAGTGATATGGGACTTTAGAGGTTCTTCTAAATGTGGAAGAATAATGGTACTAAAGTCAACACGACCAAATACACTAGGAGAGTTATGGAGAATTGCTTCTCTTGGTCTCTCAAATGTGGGTGCCCCCTTACCCAAACATTGGGTTTCGATGTAATGGCCACAAGGTGGATGTGGTGTGAACACATGGGTTCGATGTAAGGGGGAATATATAAATTCAGGGGTGGGAATTTCTTCCATAATGTCGTCATCGTGATAAAAGATGGGGTGACTGGTGGAAGAAGGACCACCGGACGTGGTGAAGCGACCTGAATCATCATCATGAGAAGAGAGGTTCACATGCGCATCGTCACAAGGGGTGACCGAAGACTAAGTAGATAAAGGATCTACCGATGTTGAGCCCAAGATGATCGCTGAAGAAAGGTCAAGCGAAACAACAGGGGAGGATTCAGATGGAATGGTCCCCGAGGGTCTCATGGATGATGATAGGTAGAAAATGTTGGACGAAGGCTACATCATCTTGACATCAGGAGGGGGAATGTCAATGGGAGTAGTCATATCTGGTAGTTCTGCTGAAGCAGAATGCGCAAATATGGGAGAGGTGTACTCATTGCGCTTGGCCTCGAATTGGTGGACCGCGGCAATAGAGGTGCGGAAGTCCTCGAGGCGGGGAGAAAGATGGGTGTAATGGCCATGGAGATCACACAAAGCACAGGGGTGGTTGGTGTGAATAGTCTTGGGGTTCTTGGCCGCAGTCGCGGAAGGAACAGAGGCTGCTAGGACCATGGACTCAGGGAACGCGACATTAACCATGGGCTTGAGATGAAGCAATTCAGGACAGGTATGGGTGGCGTGGCCGACAACGTCACACAAAGCACACTTGATGGTATGCTTTGGAGGCCGAGGAGGGGCAGGGTTTGTCGGGGTAGACTTGTCCTTTGATGCCCCCTTATGAGCTTTTCCCTTCTTACCCGAAGCGGTCGCAACAGGAGGTGGTTCCTGTTGAGGTGACTGAGGCATTGTTGCAGCGGGCGAAGTCATGGGGACCGGTTGAACCGGGGTCAAAGCGATATAAGGTTTGGGCTGACCAGGCAAGGTGGGGGCTGGCGGATCAAGGTACCAAACGGGAATCCCAAGGGTCAAGTTAGGAAGAGAGAGGGTGGCCATGACTGGTACCGTGTACACTCCTGGTGGGGGAGCTAGGAACGGTATCTGACCAGAGGGGTAATGGCCAGGTGGGACGGCTCCTAAATGGCTAAGGCCTAGAGGAACCGTGCCAGGGGGATAAAGGGGCTCATGCTTCCCAAAGCTGCGGTGGGCTGGAGCGGATTGCGGAGAAAGTTGCTCGCAGAGACAGTTGTAAAGGCGGCCAAGACGATTGCATCATGCAAACATTCGATGAGCTGGGGTCAGAGACAGGAGGAGGAGGAAGACCAGAAAAGGTTCCAAGCAATGAGGAGTCTTTATAGACGTCGGGAGAGACACTGGTCAAAGAATCGACAGTTTGTTGATTGGCTACAGAAGAGATGGTCGACTCAGGGGAGGCCTGAGATTTTGGCTCATGATATGTCAACTAGTCAATGGTGACTATCTTTCCATTATGAGGAAAAAACATCTTGCGAAAGACCGCAGATGGGACAGCAGACATAGCATAGGTGTAGCTTCGCCCCAATAAAATGTTGTAATCTAGCGGGGTGTCGATGACTTCTCGCGTCAATGCGAACGGATCTTGCAGTGAGGGGTGTCCAGAGACAGATTCTGAGAAACGGGCCAATGGGGCGAGGGGCGCAGCCATCACGCTCGAAGGGTGATCATGGAAGGGGCCAGTTCAGGGGATCCGAGTTGCTTCCAAACCGAAGCGAACATCACGCAGGTGGATTCCCCCTCATCAATGATACACCGGGATACGTTGGCGTTCCGGATTTTGACTAGGATTTGGAAGGCGACGGAAGGAGGGAGAGGAGGATGGTCTGATTGAGTGGCGTTGAAAACAATCATTTGGTCCTCAGCAGGATCTACAGCGCCCATGGAAAATAGTAGAGCCTTCTTTTGGGAAGGGCATGAATGGAGGAGTTCCAGTGTGGAAATGGCGGCAGGAGATTGCGCCAAATCATCTACTATGCTATACGAATGGGCAGCTCGAATGGGAGCAGCGTTTCGACGTAGTGGGCCCTTAGGTATCTTGGTATGAACCTCAACTTTTGGTTGAGGGATATGTAAGGGGCCACTAGGTGATGAAAGAGGCTCTATAGAACCTGAAGAAGGATGCTCGGAGGCAGACTGAGCAGGAGGCTTGGGGTACTGGCGAGACCGAGTTTGAAGGTGAAGGTCGACGGTCGGGGAAGGATCGGAGTTCATCATGAGGATCTGGTAATTGGAGGAACCAGAATGGAAAGGTTGAGGGGCCACCTGTCCGTCAGGTGGTTGGGTAGCCATGGATCCCTGCTGTGCATCCACCTGCTCTTGAGGGGGCGGTGGCTGCTGTTGCAGGGGTTGAGAAGGCAAGGGAGGCGAAAGCGCATATGCTGAAGGAGCTGGTGCACCAGGCTGCGGATAAGGGTAATGGTTAGGTTGGGAAACATTGAGGTAAGCAGGAGGTTGGGAAAAAGGATGAGGCGTGCCGTATCCTGGATGCGTGCTACTGGGAGGGGGAGAAGTGCAGGAAGTGGTGCCCCCTCCCCCAGGAAAACCATAGCTCATGAGAGGTTGAGCGGAGGGATGAGAGATAGATCCAATGATACTTTCGGCGGCATGAGGTGCCCCCGGTGTATGGGCATCACCGGGTCTGGGGAGATCAGGTAGGGCAGTAGGATCATAACCTATCTGAGCGTAGATCAGGTCATATTTTAACGCCATTTGGAGGGCATCTTCTTCGGTTTGAGGAAAATGTGATGCGACATCTTTCCCGATAGGGGACAAGAGAGATCTAAGGAACTAGTCCATGTAGACACGGTCTTCGAAGGTAGGAGATTGACATAGGCTCCGTCTTCTTCGCCATTCCTGGACATGGCTAGAAAGGCGGGTCGAAGAGGTTTGCTTGAAGGAAGTCAAGAGTTCGATACCAGTGTCATAACGAAGGGGAAGCTGGAAGTAAGATAAAAAAGCCCGGGCAAGAGTTGCAAAGGTGGTATGGGAGGAAGTGGGCTGATCAACATACCACTTAGAAGCTTCGTCTGTAAGCGTGCGTTGGAACAATCTAAGACGAACATAGTCATTGGTAATGGAGGTAGATGAACACCACATGTGGAAAGATCGAACATGATTTGAAGGATCTTCTCCAGCACGACCTTCAAACTTTGGGATGTCGGAAGGGAGCTTTGTCGACATAGCAGGCCAACTAGCATCATGGTGTATAGGGTCGTTTATCAACCGGTCCAAATTGGGGATGCTGAGGCCTGCCAAGAAGGGGAGCACGGGTGAAGCCGAGGTAGTTCCTGTGGTGGTTCCGCTAGTAGTAGGGCCGGCATTAGGGCCGGGAGAACCGCTAGCGTTAGGCCCTGGACCAGACATAGTGAAGGTGACAGGGGGAGAACCGGGAGGAGAAGGAGGACCTGATGAATCAGGAGAGGAGTCGGAGTGCGGACTCGAAGGTGGACTGGCTCGACGACGGCGGGGCGGAGCAGGTCGATCGACCGGAAACTGAGGATGAAGGCCAAGAAGTCTCCGGGATAAGCACCTTGGGGGCGCAATGATGACAGGAAGAAGGAAACTGACAGGGGCAGAAAGGGACAGAATCAATTAAGGTCAAGGGCAGAAAAGGTGCAGTGATAATTGATTTTAGAGTCTTTGCCAGGCGGTGTTAACCAGGCGCTTCTTCGCTTAGGGTCAGTGTGTGGCGTGCGTTAATTTTAATTTTTAAACCCTTTCCGTTTTGAGAGCAACAAAAAAGTGTGATGCATAGCTGAAAATAAATCTGCAGAGAAAAATATAGATTGCTGAAATAACAGAACATTTAACAGCTAACCATGCATTAATTGAACCCAAAAAGGCGGGTCTCTCAAAACTACTCTAAAATAGGGCAAAAATCTATTCAAAACATACGTAAAAAGAGGCCAATAGATCTAGGGTCAAAAGGGACAGGGATCTAAAGGAGAAAGCTGCTAAAAAGAGGCGCAGATCACAGCCAAGAGGCAGAGGCAAGGTGACTGGAAAAAGGGGGAAATCAGCAAAAAGCGGAAGGGACAGGGATGAGGTCCTAAAGGGGGGTCCAAACAAAACTACAAGAGGTGATTTGAAAGAAAGAAAAGCTGATTAAAAGGGATCTGAGGATGAGGTATCAGATCTGAAAAAGGGAAGGCTGAAACTCTGAAAAATCAGACACCTGAAACAGCTAAAACTCTTCCACCAAAATTGGAGGGTACTGAAGCCCTAGGGGGCTAGGTTCCCACTTAGATGAGCAAAAGCAGATCAGAAACAAGTCAAAACGGGTTGAGACAGAGGCTGGAAAACCCTGACAGAAGCTTCAGAAAAACCCAGAAAAATTTCAGAAAAACAGCAGAAATAAGTCCAGGTCGCGGTTTTTGACCAGTTTTTCGCTCCGGTCGCAGTTTTGGGGCTGTTTTCTGTGACCTGAGGCTTGAGGTTGCAATTTTTGGGCCAAAAAGTACGACCTGCACTTCCGGGACTCTCGACGGCAGATTTCAGAAAAAAATGTCGTCTCAGCTGCGGCTGATGTCGGTCACCTGCGCAATAGGGCCAGAAACACACGGAAGTTAAAAATTTTAATGTTTGAGGGCTTTATGAGGAAAAAAACCACACGAAAATAGGAAAAAAAAAAAGCTGAAAAGAAACCCTAGGGTCTGAAGTAGCTGGATATGCAGGAATAGGAAAAACGACAGCGGTCGTAATTTAAAACCCGTGTGGAGTCGCCATTTGTTAGTATGAATTCTTCGTCGAGGTGTACGAAAAAGAACCACTTTAGCTACGCATAACTAATAGCCCTAACAACAATAGAGGCTGCCAAACATCTTCAGATCTGTGATTAGTAATTAAAATGCTGCAACAAACAGATCTATAAATGGAAAGACATTAAGCAGTAAAGTAAAGGGTTTGCTCCATGCATCCAACAGACAAGACAAGAACACAATTTTTTGAAAGAATTTTTATATTACAGGGCACCTGGGAGGAAAACAAGAAGGTGTATCCAGCTCTCCTCAATGGGATGGGTTCTTTGTAGTCCTCAGCACTTCAGATCTTTTCTTTCTCTCTCTCGTAGGTGTAGAAAACCCAATGCAAAGAATAGAGCTCAAAGGGAGCAAAATGGCAGAAAATGGTGACCAAGTGTATAGATCGAGAGTGATCTAATAGGCAACAAAAGGTGAGGAATGATGGGGAAGAACCCTCCTATTTATAACAAAATATTGGGTCATTCTAGATCTTGGTGCATGATTAAAATAATGTTAACCAAATCTAGATCCACCTTTATGGAATATTTTATTATATTTGTTGGAGGAAAGGGTGTTTGACTTGGGTCAAATCCCTTGATTAGTGAAAAATAAATAAACAAATGATTTATTTATATTTTTAAGGAAGTGGTTGGGAGATAATCAAATAAATAATGATTTATTTGATTAATGGTGGGTTATTTGGTCATATTTAACAATGAATATTATCTAAATAAGATTTAAATAATTATTCCTAGAAAATAATAAGATAATTAAGGGTTTATCTCATTAATTTCTTTGTTTTTGGGTTAAACATGACTGGGAATAATAATTAAATTATGGTTTAATTAATTATTCCATGAGGAAAATCAAACAAATATAGGTTTGTTTAATATTTCCTTTTGGGGTTTCCTGTTTGGACCATAAACAACCTAATAAATGTGGTTTATTAAGTTATTTCACATAGTGAAGGCAATTTTACTTAGGGAAAAATTGGTCTTACATGGTGTACTTGGGTCCATCTAATGATGATAGGTTAGATGACCAAAAAATGGTGTAACAGATCCAGCTGCAGCAGTGGAAAAGGAAAAAGAGGGATTCCCACTAGAGGGCATCCATGAACAGAAGGGACCAGAATGAGAAGCATGTGCCTGGGTGAAACCAGAGCCAAAAATAGCAGCACTAGAAGCAATCGAAGATAAAGTAATAGTTCCCCCTCCTTCAACAGAAGCAGGGGTCTGAATTCCTGCAACACTCATGGCAGAGGCTGCGTTCCTAGTCGTGGCCATCGAAAGATAGGAAAGATACGAAAGATCTTTCGGTCTCTGAGACTCAGGTCCGATGTACTGAACAACGAATGGATAGTTAGGAGGAAGAGGAGATGGACCTGTCGCCGGAGGCTCAAGTGCGTCTTCAATCTGAAAATCTTCTTCCTGAGGAAATAAAACTCGCGAGGTGAGCGGAACGCTCCTCTCGGAACCAACACCAGAATCAGCTATGAAACCTTCAAACCTTTGTGGAGGATCTCTCTCCACTGCGTCAGACGCCACAGGGTGGTTGTTAGTATGAATCCTTTTTCGAAGTGTACGAAAAAGGACCACTTTAGCTACGCATAACTAATAGCCCTAACAACAAAAGTGGCTGCCAATATCTTCAGATCTGCGGTTAGTTATACAAGAAAAGAGCTGCAAAATACAAGATCTATGTATGGAAAGACATTAAGCAGTAAAAACAAGGGTTTGCTCCATATACCAATAGACAAGACAAGAACAATTTTTGAAAGAATTTTTGTATTAATGGGGCACCTGTGAGGAAAACCAGAAGGAGTATCCAATTCCCCTCAGTGGGATGGGTTCTTGGAAGTCCTCAGCACTTCAGATCTAATATTTCTCTCTCTAGTTGATGTAGAAAACCCAATGCAAAGAGTAGAGCTCAATGGGAGCAAATGGCAGAAAATGGTGACCAAGTGTATAGATCCAAAGTGATCTAATAGGCAACAAAAGGTGAAGAATGGTAGGAAAAACCCTCCTATTTATAACAAAATATTGGGTCATTCTAGATCTTGGTGCATGGGTTAACCAGATCTAGATCCACTTTTATGGAATATTTTATTATATTTGTTGGAGGGAAAAGGTATTTGACTTGGGTCAAATCTCTTAATTTGTCAAAAATAAATAAATAAATGATTTATTTATCTTTTAAGGAAGCGGTTAGAAGATAATCAAATAAATAATGATTTATTTAATTATTTAAGGAAGTGGTTGAAAGATAATTAAATAAATAGTGATTTATTTAACTATTTGTGGGTGATTTGGTCATATTTAACAAGGAATATTATCTAAATAAGGTTTAAATAATTATTCCTAGAAAATAATAAGATAAATAAAGGTTTATCTAATTAATTTCTTTGATTTTGGGTTAAACATGACTGGAATAATAATTAAATTATGGTTTAATTAATTATTCCATGAGGAAAATCAAACAAATATAGGTTTGTTTAATATTTCCTTTTGGGGTTTCCTAATTTAACATAGTGAAAGCAGTTTTACTTAGGGTAAAACCGGTCTTACATGGTGTACTTGGGTCCATCTAATGATAAAAGGTTAGATGACCAAAAAATGGTGTAACAGATTGCCCCCCAGCGTGCGAGTGTCAGGAGCAAATCGTATGACCGAAGTACGTTGTAAGAACACAATCACTAGACAACAAAAAGGGTGTCAGAGAGAGAAATGTGAGGTAGATAATGTGCTGAAGGACTAGACCCTGAGGAGACGAGACTCGCAGGTGCAACAAGTCTCTTTTTATGAGAGGGTACCTGTGCTGAAGGCGGCGGGGGAGGCATACCTATGCCCTCCGAGACAAAGTACAAAAGAATAGTGTGTCCAGTAAACAAGGGACCGAACCATAAAATACAGCTGGCATAATCATGAGCCAGATAAAAATACAATGAGGAATCCCACATACATGTTGTGCCTGGGATAACAGCCAGGACTTGTACAATAATATCTGAGTACATGAGATACAAATACAACCGAAATGCCCCCTGCACATGGGGAAGGGCTCACAAAATCTGACTGATACATGCAGATCGAAGAGGCGCTGCAAGTGTCTATGGCCAACATCATCAAATATCTGGAGCTGCATCGAAGGCTGCATAGAAGAGTTCATCCGGGCATGTGGGGGGCTACCTGTAGGGCCACCCCCTCATGAGGGTTGAAACATCTCACACACACCCGAGAATCATCAAGAGCTGCTGTTGGATCACTGGACCATCAAGTATACGAATCTTGATCATGCTGAAGGAGCTGGAGAAACAATCAAGTGAAAGGGAAAGGAGATATCCCTTTTCCTGATCCTAGGCACCGAACAAGAGTGGAATCTGGAACCAAGGTACACCGCCCTCTAGACCTGGCTTCTGGAATAAATGAGCTGATGTCGACAGAAGGAGGTCCGCCATAGTTGAGGCAATGAGATACCCTCAACCAAGGCACGAGAGAAAAGAGTAGAGCGACGGACAGACTGACACTAATGATGATAGTGAAGTGGAAAGGACTGAGTAGCTAATGGACGACTTCCCTTGCTAGAGCATAAAGGGCATGAATGACATGGCAGCGAATGACACAACATCATCAGGGATGGGGGATAGTGAAACTAAAGGTCATAATGTGCGACACAAGAGAGAGACCAATCAATGATGGAAGGAGGGCTATAGTGGGGTACAAAGGGACTCGGCATAGACTCCATGGAGGGAATGATGACTCAACTTGGATGCTCTAAACAAGGGCGACTTGATGGTGCTGCCACACAGTAAAGGCCCCAATGGGGGAATCATGGAAACATGAGTACATGATGGGAACTCATGACGAAAATCGACATGAACAAGGACAAGTAAGGGGGCAAGATGGTGCCCCAAGTACAAGTGTCGTAAGTGAGGAAATTCGATTTTTAGGAGGGGTGAAGTGACCCTTCTTGGACAAAATGTGTCCTGGTGGAGTGTCAGATCTCAAAAAACTAATAGATACCCATTTGAGGGCTCGGTGAGAGCTTTCCAACGGTGCAGACGGTTCGTCAAACGGGGCTACGGTGTGGTCACAGTAGTCGAAAGAAGAAACATGGGTTCTCTTTTAATAAGGCAGTTTTCCCTCCAAAATCACTCATTTTCTATTGTTGCTGTGGTGAATGTAGAGAGGAGAGAAGGCCCTAAATCTTGCAGCGAACGTAGCGGACAAACCGACCGTTGGAATCGTGATTCGTCAGTTGCAGGTAAGAGGTCTAACTTTTCTCTTGCATTTTGATGGATTACATTTTTAGTTTAGGGCCCAGAATCCCAGAAACAGTCCCTCCTTCATCTCTACGGCTGGGTCGCATTTTTTGGGGCAAAAAGTGCAACCTAGGACGCAGGTATCAGGGCAAAAAGTGCGACCTGGTCCAGAAAAGAGCAGAAAACTGCGACCTAGGAGATGAGGGGGTTTTGGTGCTATTTTATGGCTGGAAGTTGGGTTTTGGTGTTTGGTTATGGTTTTCCCGATCTGTACGCTGACAAAAATGATGTGTTTGTGCAGGTATGGCAGAGTTGCGGGTCAACTGGAGAGAGAGAGATCTGGGGACACTTCGGACAGAGATCCAGGCGGATCAGGGCGTCCACCGTGTATTGGCCAGATTTGGGGTTCTCAAGTTTTTGGAGAACCCATTGATGAGAGCAGGGGAACCGTTACTGGCCCGGATTATCAGTTATTGGGATCCAGATCAGGAGATCTTTGTGGTGCAGGGGCACAGGATCGAACTGACGGTCCAGGACGTGTACTTCCTGACTGGTCTCCCGCCACTGGGGATGGTGGGAAACACTCAGCCAGTGTTGCCGCGGGGGCGGCATATCATGGAGTTCGTGGAACGTCATTGTCGACCGGGTCTCCAAGTCAAGGGGACTCGAATACCGATCGGGGATCTAGAGAGGCTAGAAACCCGTGCAGTGGCTGCAGCTGTGCTGCGAATCCTGGGCATCCAGGCGTTCCATCACATCACTGGGGGGCAGATGATGATAGTGGAAAGTGTGTTGGGTGGGACCTACTATGGGTGGGCCCAGATGTTATTGGTGTCGCTAAAGCGACAGTTGTCACTATGCAGGCGATAGGTGAACCATGACTGCTCATATGGGACTTTGTTGTGTGCCTTCTTCTTTGAGAAGATTCCGACCTTGAGGCCTCATGTACAACTTCCAGATGGGGGCCCGAGGGAGCCCAGGATGCGTCGTTGGGGACGGCTACTGTGCAGAGGAGGAGGATGGGCGGTCGGGTGGGTGTTTCAACAGGATTTTTTTGCCCATTGGGATCAGATGTCGTTGTACATAGACGACTATCCTTATAGTGGGATGATCTACTGTGGCGATCCGGATCTGCCACTTCCGCCTGGTCGAGTCTGGGGGCCCGATGTTAAGTGACAAATTGATATTCTTGTGTGGGCATGTTAAATTTTTTGAATAGTAATTGATGATACTGATTCATGTACTTTTGGTATGCAGATATAGCACCGGTAAAACCGGCCGGATATATGGGACGATCGGTAGCGTCTGGAGCTACAGGTCCAAGTGGGTCGAGAGCGGCGCAGAATGAGGATGCAGCCGCCCTGATGGAGGACATCCGTCGTAGATGCGAAATGTTGTTGACCGGAGTATCAGAGCGCGGGTGGCAGGACTTAGACGACCAGTTCATAGAGCCATGTGTTGGTCTACCCTCGGAGTGGCGAGGTGTCATGCGGCGCATGGTGATGGCCGGTCAGGCTATGCACGATCTACATGCTGCAGGGGCAGAGCCATTGGCCCGGGAGCCTCCAGATAGTGATTAGGGGTAGGGGCATGTGGTGCCCCCTATGATGTATGTAGGGGCAGGTGGTGCCCGCAGTTTTGGGTTTTTGTTTGTAACATGCTATGGGCATGTCGTATGTATCAGAGTAGATGGACTCTAAACACATGTTTTGCGACACATATTATGGATATGCATCATTTTTTTATGGTTTATTTAATGTTATTGTCTTGTATGAAATGTGTGTGATAAATTCCAATCTAGAACATGGTTTGCAATACTATCTACATAGTGATTATGTTCTCGAGGTACATGGTTGAAAGTTATGGTTTCAAACGCACGTATTAAGGTTTTCACTCGTAAATAACATCTAAACAGCACAGGGTTATGCACACGATAAACACCATTTAGTTGCATTACAAGAAGCAGGGAATCCAAACGAACGTGCAGATGGAGGATGCGATGAAAGAGGGAATCAGCTAACAGACCACGCACTGCATCATATTCAGCCTGATTTTTGGTGGCAGAACCAATGCATACCCCGTTAGAAAGAACAAGGGCATGCAAGGGGGTGAAGATGGCCCAACCTGCCGAGGCTAGATTCCTGGAGTAGCGACTTGCACCATCGGCGTAACCAATAAAGGGTGTGGACGGGGGGTCCTGCAGAATGGTGTGACAAGACAATAAATGAGGGGATGAAAGGAAATGACGGCAGCGTGAGTGTACAGAAGTCATCGGGCGGCAACCGCAGGAGGGAGTGTAAGGGGCAGGATGACCAAGACTCAGACAGGGTGGTGTATGAGGGCTATCGGAAGCATGGTGAGGACTCGGGCTGCGGAGGTCAACAGAGACACAAGTGGAGTGATCTCGGGTATGAGGAGGAACAGGGTGATCAAGGGACACAACAGGGGAGGATGCAGACGGGCTGGGCTCCGAGTGTCTCGCAGAGGAAGATAGGTAAAGGATGGTTACAGTAGACTCTGTCATCTGAACATCAGGGGGGGGAATGTCGATGGGAGCGGGGGGATCCTCAGGTTGACCTGAAGCGTACTGCGCGAGGATAGGAGAGGCGGATTGATTTTGTTCAACCTCATACTCTCGGATTACCTCTAAATAGGCGCGGTAGTGCGTTAGGTGAGGACAATGGTGGGAGTAATGGCCATGAACGCCGCACAAAGCACAGGGCTTGTTGGTGCGGAGAGTCTTGGGGTTCTTGGTTATGGACGAAGAAGGAATGGGGGCTTCAGGGACCGTAGACTCGGGGAACGCGACTTTAACCATGGGCTGAATACGGGGCAACTCAGGACAAGCATGGGTGGCATGAACGGTGACATCACATAAAGCGCAAGGCTTTGCGGGCGGTGGAGGGGTCGGGTCAGTCGTGGTAGTCTTGTCTTTGGATGCCCCCTTGCGGGCTTTGCCTTTCTTTCCGGGTGCCGTCACAACAGGAGAAGGGTCCTGTGGAGGTGCTGGGGGCACGGAGGCAACGGAGGAAGCTAGGGGGATCGGTTGAACCGGTGTCAAAGCCATATAGGGCTTGGGGTGACCAGGAGGGGTGGCGGCTGGGGGATCAAGGTACCAGACCGGTATGCCCAAGGTCAAGTTAGGGAGAGAGAGGGTGGCCATGACGGGGACAAAATATACTCCGGGAGGGGGAGCTAGGAAAGGGATCTGCCCAGCAGGGTAATGACCAGGAGGGACGGCTTCGAGATGGTTAAGGCCAGGAGGAACCGATCCAGGAGGGTAAAGGGGTTCAGGGATACCAGCTATAGGGGTAGGGCCAGAAGGAGGAGGTCCGGCTGGCTGAGATGAATGGCTAGGAGCAGGTTGCGGAGGGCGAGGGGGAGGTTGCTGACTAGCTGAGGCAGGCCGCTTACGGGCAGCCTGAGACGATTGCATCATGCAGACATTCGATGAGCTGGGATTGGTGACAGGGGGGGGGGAAGGTTAGGGAAAGTTCCAAGCAGGGAGGAATCTTTGTAAACACCGGGGGAGACACTGGTCAAGGAATCAACGGTTTGCTTGTTGGCTACAGAAGAGATGGTTGTCTCAGGGGAGGTCTGAGATTTTGGCTCATGATATGTCAACTGGTCAATGGTGACTATCTTTCCATTATGGGGGAAAGACATCTTGCGAAAGACCGCGGATGGGACAGTAGACATAGCATAGGTGTAGCTTCGCCCCAATAGAATGTTGTAATCTAGCGGGGCGTCGATGACTTCGACGTCAACGCAAACAGTCTTACCGGCGAGGGTGATAGGACAATTACGAAACAGGCCAATGGGCTGGGAGGCATGACCGTCCCACGCTCGAAGGGTGATCGTGGAAGGGGCCAGTTCAGAAGATCCGATTTTCTTCCAAACCGAAGCAGACATCACACATGTGGATGCCCCCTCATCAATGATACATCGGGACACATTGGCGTTCCAGATTTTGACTGGGATTTGGAAGGCGACGGAAGGAGGGAGAGGAGGATGGTCCGATTGAGTGACGTAGAAAACAATCATTTGGTCATCAGCAGGATCTATAGCACCCACGGTAGATAGTAGAGCCTTCTTTTGGGAAGGGCACGACTGGAGGAGCTCCAGTGTGGAAATGTCGGCAGGAGATTGCACCAAATCATCTACTATGCTATACGAATGGGCAGCTCGACTGGGAGCAGCGTTTCGACGTAGTGGGCCCTTAGGTATCTTGGTATGAACCTCAACTTTTGGTTGAGGGATATGTAAGGGGCCACTGGGTGACGAAAGAGGCTCTGGAGAACCTGAAGAAGGAGGCTCGAGAGCAGACTAAGCAGGAGGCTTGGGGTACTGGCGAGACCGAGTTTGAAGGTGAAGATCGACGGACGGGTTAGGATCGGAGTGCATCATGAGGATCTGGTAATCAGAGGAACCAGAAAGGGAAGGGGGGTTGGCTACCTGGCTTTTGGGCGGTTGGGTAGCCACGAATCCTTGCTGAGGGAAAGGATCAGTAAACACAGCTGGCTGGGTAGTGGCCACATTAGGAGGAGCATGAGGGGAGGCGTGCTGTCTGCGCAATGTGGCTTGAGACTCCCACATCTACCGCATCTGGGGTAATAGGGGACAATCGTGGGTGTAATGACCATAAACACCGCAACACGAACAAGGCTTGCTTGTGCGAAGCAACCTGTCCGGCTTGGGATGAGTGCCCTGTTGCTGGTTGGCAGTGCTAGGGTCCACACTAGGATTGGGTCCACGGGTACCAGGGGCAAATTGGTTTGGATTTCCTCTCCACCTTCTTTGAGAAGAAGAGGGATTGGTCGCGCCCTGCTGTGCAAAAACTTGCCCTGGAGGGGGCTGTAGGTGCTGGTGCTGGGGTTGAGGAGGCAAGGGAGGAGGAAGCGCATATGCTGGAGGAGCTGGCGCACCAGGTTGCGGATAAGGGTAATGGGTAGGTTGGGAAACATTGAGGTAAGCAGGAGGTTGGGCAAAAGGAGGAGGCATGCCGTATCCTGGATACATGCTACCGGGAGGGGGAAGAGTGCTGGAGGAGCTGGCCCCTCCCTGAGGGGGACCATAGCCCATAGGAGGTTGAGCGTATGGATGGGAAAGGGCTCCAACAATACCGTCGGCAGAATGAGATGCCCCCGGGGCGTTAGCGCCACTGGGCTTGGGGAGGTCAGGAAGAACGGTATAAACATAACCAGATTGAGCATAGATCAGGTCATATTTCAATGCTATTTGGAGGGCGGCTTCTTCAGTTTGAGGAAAGTGAGAGGCGACATCTTTGCCGATGGGAGCGGGAAGGGCGCGGAGGAACCAGTCCATGTAAACCCGATCTTCGAAGGGAGGGGCTCGACATAAGCTCCGTCTTCTTCGCCATTCCTGAACATGGGCGGAAAGGCGTGTTGAAGAGGATTGCTTGAAGGAAGTCAAGAGCTCCGTGCCAGTATCGTATCGGAGAGGGAGCTAGAAATATGACAAAAAGGCTTGGGCAAGAGACTCAAAGGTGGTATGGGTAGAGGTGGCTTGTTCGACATACCATTTAGAAGCTTCGCCGGTAAGCATGCATTGGAACAAACGAAGACGGATGGAGTCATTGGTAATGGAATTGGAGGAACACCACATGTGGAAAGATCAGACATGATTGGTTGGATCTTCGCCATTAAGGCCCTCAAACTTAGGGATGTGGGAGGGGAGCTTGGTTGGCATAGCAGGCCAATTAGCATTGTGGTGAATGGGGTCACTGATCAACTGATGGAAATCGGGGAGGTTGAGGCCTGCAATGTATGGCAGCACAGGGGTGGCCGGAATAGTTCCTGTGCCGGTTATGCTAGTAGTAGGGCTGGCATTAGGGCTGGTAGAACCGCTAGCGTTAGGCCCTGGACCAGACATGGTGAAGGTGACAGGGGGAGAACCAGGAGGAGAAGGAGAACCCGATGGATCAGGAGAGGAGTCGGAGTGCGGACTCGAAGGAGGACTGGCTCGACGACGGTGGGGCGGAGCAGGTCGATCGACCGGAAACTGAGGATGAAGGCCAAGAAGTCTCCGGGAAAGGCGCTTGGGGGCGCAATGAAGACAGGAAGAAGGAAACCGACAGGGGCAGAAAGGGACAGAATTAATTAAGGTCAAGGGAAAAAAAAGGTGCAGTGACGATTGATTTTAGAGTCTTTGCCAGGCGGTGTTAACCAGGCGCTTCTTCGCTTAGGGTCAGTGTGTGGCGTGCGTTAATTTTAATTTTTAAACCCTTTATGTTTTGAGAGCAAGAAAAAAGTGTGCTGCGTAGCTGAAAATAAACCTACAGAGAACAGAATATAATGCTGAAATAACAGAAAAATAACAGCTACTTGTGCATCTATCTAACCCAAGAAGGTGGGTCTCTCAAAACTATTCTGAAAAGAAAGGGAAAAATCTATGTAAAACACATGGAAAAGGGGCCAATAGATCGAAGGTCAAAAGGGACAGGGATCTAAAGGATAAAGCTGCTGAAAAGAGGTGCAGATCACAGCCAAGGGACACAGGCAAGGTGGCTGGAAAAAGGAAGGAAATCAGCAAAAACCGGAGGGGGCAAGGCGGAGGCCTTCAAAGGAGGTCCAAACAAAATGACAGGAGGTGATTTGAAAGGAAGAAAGGCTGATTTCAAAGGATCTGAAAGGGAGGTAACAGATCTGGAAAAAAGGAGGCTGAAGCTCTGAAAAACAGACGGCTGAAACAGCTTAAAAATCTTCCACAAAAAGTGGAGGGTACTAAAGCCCTAAGGGGCTAGGTTCCCACTTAGATGAGTAAAAACATATCGTACACTTGATGTACCTGTGGCCGTAGATGTTTGGCTGAGGACTTACGTGTCATGAAGAAACCCGTAAAAAATTGGTGTAAAAGTGTCAAAATGGCAGGTCGCAGCTTCTCGACATGATTTCAAGGCAGCTCAGTGAAACAAATGGTGAAAAGTGCGACTGGAGGTCCAGGTCGGCAGTTTAGGGCTGTAAAAGTGCGACCCCGTTCCGGTTGTCTCGATGCGTACTTCTGGTGCTGTCGTCCTGGGCCATAAATGGGTGTCGCCAACCTGCGCAATAGGGCCGTAAACACACGGAAGTAGAAATTTCTATCGTTTTAGGGTTTTATGTGAGAAAAACAACATAAAAATAGGAAAAATAAACGGCTGAAAAGAAACCCTAGGGTCTCAAGTAGCTGGATATGCAGGAATATGAAAAACGACAGCGGTCGTAATTTAAAACCCGTGTGGAGTCGCCATTTGTTAGTATGAATCCTTTGTCGAAGTGTACGAAAAAGGACCACTTTAGCTACGCATAACTAATAGCCCTCACAACAAAAGTGGCTGCCAATATCTTCAGATCTGTGGTTAGTTATACAAGAAAAGAGCTGCAAAATACCAGATCTATGTATGGAAAGACATTAAGCAGTAAAAACAAGGGTTTGCTCCATATACCAATAGACAAGACAAGAACAATTTTTGAAAGAATTTTTTGTATTAATGGGGCACCTGTGAGGAAAACTAGAAGGAGTATCCAATTCCCCTCAGTGGGATGGGTTCTTGGAAGTCCTCAGCACTTCAAATCTAAGATTTCTCTCTCTAGTTGATGTAGAAAACCCAATGCAAAGAGTAGAGCTCAAGGGGAGCAAATGGCAGAAAATGGTGACCAAGTGTATAGATCCAGAGTGATCTAATAGGCAACAAAAGGTGAAGAATGGTAGGAAAAACCCTCCTATTTATAACAAAATATTGGGTCATTCTAGATCTTGGTGCATGGGTTAACCAGATCTAGATCCACTTTTTTATGGAATATTTTATTATATTTGTTGGAGGGAAAAGGTATTTGACTTGGGTCAAATCCCTTGATTTGTCAAAAATAAATAAATAAATGATTTATTTATCTTTTTAAGGAAGCGGTTAGAAGATAATCAAATAAATAATGATTTATTTAATTATTTAGGGAAGTGGTTGAAAGATAATTAAATAAATAGTGATTTATTTAATTATTTATGGGTGATTTGGTCATATTTAACAAGGAATATCATCTAAATAAGGTTTAAATGATTATTCCTAGAAAATAATAAGATAAATAAAGGTTTATTTAATTAATTTCTTTGATTTTGGGTTAAACATGACTGGGAATAATAATTAAATTATGGTTTAATTAATTATTCCATGAGGAAAATCAAACAAATATGGGTTTGTTTAATATTTCCTTTTGGGGTTTCCTGTTTTAACATAGTGAAAGCGGTTTTACTTAGGGTGAAACTGGTCTTACATGGTGTACTTGGGTCCATCTAATGATAATAAGTTAGATGACCAAAAAATGGTGTAACCGTGGTAACCACCTGCTAAATCGCTCCTACGCCTTCTCGAAGAAGGCTCTGGACTCTCAGGAGATAACCCCCGGATTCTCCTCGATCGACGAGGCGCTTGATCAACCACTTTTATAGATTTTAAATTAGACTCAAAAAAGTGAAAAGGTAGGCAAGCTAGGAGCAAAGAGCACTCACTAAAATAAAAATCCCTGAGATGCAATCAAGCAAACAGCCTCCAAGTATTTCCGCTCTAGGTGATGAGGACCAGACACCAAAATACAGGAAAGCGAAATATAGGACCTCCCGAAAGCAGTCTGGGATGATTAGGGCCCAGAACAACTAGCGAAAGTATCAGAAATAGTTACGCCAACCTCCTAACGACAGCCTTTGCCGGCTCAAGCAGCCAAGCTTCGCAAGGGCACCCCCCAGAAGTACTGCTAAAAGTGGTGCGACGTCTGCCTCAGGTACCACGGGTATTCCCTCCCGCAGTCACCTGTGTGGAACCTAGGAGTGGCAACTATGGGCACCAATCCGTATCAGAAGCCGGGCGGAACGGTCTTGAGGTTAGATTCAGCTAATCGGAGGGGGGGTATCCCTCTTCTCAGCCTTCACTTCCCCTCGCGCTTGACTCTCTGGAGGAGAGCTTTCCCGGTCCACCTAACGGAGTTGGATTTCGCTCAATTAATCAACTTCTATGTTTCGTTTGAGCGGCCTTGGAGAGTTAACTCTCCACTCACCTAATCCAAGGCCCTACAACCTAGCTAGTTGGTGTATGACACTTAGAAAACTTGCTAGTTGATTTTAGATTAAATCGCTTATTTTAATGGGTTGTTATGTTAAGTCACAAGGATATGGAGATGAAACTTATGATGTTTTTGACGCAAAAAGAAATTAATAAAAACTTAACTACATGCAGATGCAGTTATTGTCTTTCGATGAAAAGCAATCTCTACACGGGTTCTACGAGATTAAAAATTATATTTTTTTTTTCTTTTCAAATAGCAAACTCACACTCACAAAAACTAAGAAATTGACTAAATGTTTAAATGCACCTAATGCAAATCACTACAAGCATGCAAATCCTAAGATGCAAATCTCCTAAAGAAAAGTGAAATTTCCCAAAAAGTCCTTCAGTTTTAACTCTTCTTGGTAGTCCAGAAAGCTAGCTCTCGAAAACAAGAACTCTTAATATGAAGACACCAAAAAATGCTTAAAAACAAGAAGAAGAAATGAATAACAACTCCCTTCCAATTATCAAGCCACAAACTGAAAGCAAGAAACCTCACAAAAACTTCAAAAGATATGGCAAAACGAAAATGAAAATGCAACAACAAAAGAAAATAAAAAGCGAGAATGTTTTTTAAGCCTTTGAAATGCAAAAACAAAAAGCAAAACAAATGTTTTTTGAGCTTTTTAGTTTTATAGAGAAAGAGCTCTAAAAGACCAAGCACAACTATCAAAATCCAAACCAAACAAGACTGAATTTCAAGCACAAAATTCAACAATGCTCCCAAACCTTATAAAGCCAACTCGTAGCAAGATCAATAAGAGCACAATAAGACAAGAAAACTCAGCCAATCAGCCTAGAATAATAGTATAAACTTGTCGCAAACAAAAACTTCGAAGAAGCAACAAAAACTCTTCAAAAGTTGCAACAAGACCTAGCCTACTGAAACTCAAGAAAACCAATCAAGAAACGAGCAAAAATTGTAGTTCTAAGCAAAACACAAAGACAGGAAAGAGTGAATGAGTAGAATCTCACTGTTCTGATAAAGCAGAACAGCCAAGAATGCTCAGAAATCTATCTTGGTACTCAAACCAGGAGTACCAGCACCAGAAACAACACTTTGCAAAAAAGACTAGTTTTCAATCAAACGAAAGAGAGAAAAGACCAGAAACCACTTCCTTCACAATCCAGAGAGTACAAGGACACTGTAGAAATAGGCCTCCACAGGCAGAAAGGACCAAAAAGTCAAGAAACCCAAAAATTCAAAATCTGCCTAGGTATACGCTACTTCACAGTTATGCAACCAGCATGCATACGCGTCTGTGCTAAGGGAAAATCGCGTATATGCGGGTCCCTTTAGACAAAATTGTGTGTATATGCGACTGTGTGCAGAAAAAAGCACCTATTCAAAGGTAAATAATGAAAAAGCAAAAAGGACAAGCCTGGAAAAGAAACCAGGACTTCAGACTGACTGAAACAAAGTAAACTGGACTGCAAATGAAAGTTAAAACTATCGGCAACCTACCAAACAGTTGAAACCACCCAACAGGGGAGTCACAAGAATGTGATCCCCAACGGAGTCGCCAGTTCTGTTTCGGGGAATATCACCCTAGAGGTTCGTTGGGTTACAACCTCCACAGAGCAGGGGCATGCTACTTAAGAAGGACTCACACAACCATGCACGTTCAGAAAAACTAAATAGAGTAGAATGAGGAAGTTACCCGTAGGTCCTACGGTTGAAGTAGATCCCGCAGGGTTCAAACCCTCAGCAACCGTCCTTCCTTCTTAACCTGAAAGACAAGAAGAAACAAGCACGAAGAACTGGTTGTACAGCATATATCTACTCTAAATGTTAGTGAGATTCATATAAAACATTAAATAAATCATAATGAATGCTTAAATAACAAATATTCTCATACATATAAGCATACACTAACACGTTTATTTCAGGAACAGCATGGTACTTCTGTATTATAAATAGCATGTACAAAAGTAACGAGTGGAGAGATCACCTGATCCTTCCACGGCCTTCGAGCAGATCGTCGTATGGATCCGTCCAGCCCTTGCCTCGCTAAGACTCCTTCCAAACTGGTGCATACGAGATGACATATAAGGGGATGAGCATCTCAAGGAAACAAGGGTTTCGTATAATGAACTGGGAAAGTGTAGGAGGCACGGGGAATCAGACTTGGATAGGGAATACCAACAGAGTATAATATCAATAATTCTCTCTCTCCCTTAGGCCATACACATGAGGGGTTTTTATACTCCCTCCAAGTAGTTTCAATAGTTGGAAACAGTTGGCCACGTGCTGGGGTGGTTGAACTACCCGAGTAACCATCAACCCAGCCCGAAAATAGGGAATTTTTATATATTTTTTCATAATTTTAATGGCATACGCGGAAAAGTGCAGCTGGACTCGCGTATACACGCGGAAAAGTACGGGCATAGTCGCGTATGGGGATTTTTACACTGTTTTTAAGTGAATTTGTCCAAGTCTGTAGGAATGGGTGCCCAAAACCATCAAAGCAATCATGAATCATGTGAAGGTGAGAAATGATGCTATAACGGATCTATCAACCTTAATCCCATCTCCCGAAATATGATGCCCCAAAACAATCCCTTCAGTAAACATCATAAAGCATTTTTCATGGCTTAATGAAAGGTTTGTTTCTTTATATCTTATAAGAACTTTTTCCAAATTTTCTAATGCCTCTTCAAATGAATTACCATAAACTGTAAAATCATCCATATAAACCTCTACACAATCATGGATTACATCAGAAAAAATTCCTAGTACTGCTCTTTGGAATGTTGCAGGTGCATTACATAAACCAAAAGGAAGCACTCGGTAGGAAAAAGTTCCCCATGGACAAGTAAATGTGGTCTTATCTTGATCTTCAGGTGCTACTTGAATTTGATTATAGCCACTAAAACCATCCAAAAATGAAAAGTACTTTTTACCTGCTAATGTATCTAATACCTGATCGATAAAAGGCAAAGGAAAGTGATCCTTCAAAGTTGCTTTGTTCAATTCCCTGTAATCAATGCATACCCTCCATTACCATTCTTTTTAGGTACTATAACCAAAGGAGAAACCCATCGGCTATCTGAAATTGGATAAATGAAGTTTACATTGAGTAGTTTTTGGAGCTCTTCTTTCACTATCTCCCTAAGATTTGGACTCATCCTTCTTTGAGGTTGTCTGATTGGTCTACTGTTTTCCTCAATATAGATATGATGGATGCAAGTCTTAGGATCAATACCTTTCATGTCAGTATACTCCCATGCAAATGCAGTAGAATGTTTTTGCAAGATTTTGGTTAGTTCTTCTTGTTGTGAATTTTCCAAATGCTTGTTGGTATTCAATGTTTTTCCTGGAAAAATCTCAATAGTAGAACTACCAAACTCTTCCATAGAGTAAAGAGACATTTGTCTTGATGATAAATATTCTATGTCAGATTCCAACTGAAATTGTGTGGGGTCATATTCTGAAGATGTCTCAAAATTTTCTAATGTGTTCAGAATTTGACTATCCTCACTGATTTCAGAAATGGTAAAGACGGGTTGTATAGCGTCCTCATCATCGACCCATTCATTGTCTCCTACTTCTGTGATTGCTTTTGCTGGAGGATACAAATTGAATTTCTTTGTCGAATTACCATTAGAAATGTACATATCCCCAGATCTACAACTAATAAAAGCATCGGCTGTGGCTAGCCAAGGTCTTCCTAAGATAAGTGGGTGCCCTCCTAGATTACTCTTGGGAGTCAAAATCATAAAATCTACTGGATATTCCCAAGAATCTAAGGAGACTGAAATATCTTCTAATACACCATCTGGTTTAATAATTGATCGATCTGAAAGTTGCAGTAGAGAAGGTGTAAAAATAAGGTTAGGAAGTTTTAGCTGGTCCATAGTTTGTCTACTCATAATGTTGATAGCAGCCCCTAAGTCAATCAATGTGTTTGGAATTTCTATCCCATTTATATGTGTCTTGACAATTGGACTTCCTGGATCTACATACTTCTGCATGGTAATTTTTCCCATCATAATATCTGCGATCTTTCCTACCAGGTGGATTCTTCTTGTGTCTTTTAGTTTCCTTCCTGGTCTTTTGAAACTCAACTCCTTTATGGTTTTTGCTAGAATAGGAATCTCTCGAATGGCTTGTAACAAGGGAATCTTGATACAAACATTCTTCAATTCATCTAGAAATTCATAGTTAGGCAACAAGATTTGTTTTTCCACCCCCTTGTCAATTTGTAGTCTTTCAGGAAAAGGAGGTGTAGATGAAGATGCAGGTTGCTCAACTATATGAGTTGTGGGTGTTAACTTTTCCTTTTCTTTTTGAATGTTTGAATTTTGAAGAGATGCTTCCTCAGAACCCTCATTGACTTTAGGAGAATCCTCCTCAGAGGTATCTTGCTCTTGAATATCTATAGAAGGTTTTTCTAAAACTCTACTAGATCTGAGTTGTACATCATTGAGAGGAACAATCATATAGGTAGGAAATTGTTGTCCTTCTAACATGTAAGTATTCTGAGGATTTTTATTGCTAGGATTTGGCAATGGCTGAGCTGGAAGTTGATTTGTCTTTTGTTGGTATGGGAGAATGAGTTGAGGATTTGGATTTTGTTGAGAAGGTTGTTGTTGTGGAAATGGCAATGAAAGTTGTGGATTTGGGTTTGGAAGTTGTGGAGCTTGTTGATTTTGAAAAGATGGAGGATATTGATAAAATTGAGAAAATCTCCCATAAGGATTTTGCATCCTTTGTACCCATGGTTGATATGGATTCTGATGTTGGGGCTAAGGTTGTGGCCAAGGATTCCAATTTGGTGGGGTTTGAAAATTCATAGGGTTGTTAAACCCTTGAGTTTGTTGTCCCTGCCAAGGTCTCCTTGCAACAAAACAGAGAGATTCCACTGAATTTGGGTCTTCTTGAAAGATAGCTTTGAGTCCAGGAATTGAAGGACAATCCTTGATCTCATGATTCTCTGAGAAAATCATACATGTTTCTACAAATTTTGCATCCAAGGGACATTCCCTCAAAGCATGTTTCTTCCTACATTTTGGACAAAAGATGGCTAAAGCGTCTGTTTCTGCTTTCTGCTTGTTTTGGATTTTAAGGGTGTATAGTTGTTCACTAAGGCTCCCTAAGATATCAGTTTTGAACTCATCAAGCATGTTACCAATCTCTGCCCTACTTACTGATCCAGTTGCAGATTTGTTAGCCCTAATAAGAGAAGGATCCCTAGGCCCTTTTCCTGTTTTAGATTTTCCTCTTGAGAGATGGACACATAGTTCTGTTATATCACGAAGTGGAAGTTGAGAAATATCTCCTTTCCCCATCATGTTTAAAATATCTATCCATTCATCTCTAATGGATTTTAATATGAGGGCTTTCAAGGTTTCATCATCTAGGTTGCTCATCTTTGCTCTTTTTAAGTTGTATTGAAATATTTCAAGTAAATCTTCCAAGTTTTCGTCTTCTTTTTGCATCATTTTGAGATGGACACATAGTTCTGTTATGTCACGAAGTGGAAGTTGAGAAATGTCTCCTTTCCCCATCATGTTTAAAATATCTATCCATTCATCTCTAATGGCTTTTAATATGAGGGCTTTCAAGGTTTCATCATTCAAGTTGCTCATCTTTGCTCTTTTCAAGTTGTATTGAAATCTTTCAAGTAAATCTTCCAAGTTTTCGTCTTCTTTTTGCATCATTTTGAATACCTCATCCTTGTGATTGGTGGGCATAAAATAGTCCAAGTATCTATCCAAAAATGTTTGTTTCATATCATTCCAAGTCCTAATAGATTGAGTAGCTAATCCCATGAACCATTTCAAAGCAGATCCCTTCAATGTTGAAGGAAACAGTTTGAGTTTTTGAGAGTCTTCCATATAGTCATAGGTTCGGCACATGACTTCAAACTCAAACAGAAATGTTTCAGGATCCTCACTTCACAATCCATAAAAGTTAGGAAGGACAGATGGTGAGATATTTTTCATTGTTGTATGAGTTTCCTCATCAACTATAGGGAATCCAAACAATTTGTCTCCTTCCCTATTTCTTCCATTATTTCCTTCACCATTGTTGTCTCCATTGTTTTCTCCTTTTCTACCTCTACCTCCAAATCCATCTATTATTTTCTCTGCCATGATAGTTTCTTTAGAGTCCTTAAAGTCCTCTAGTTCTTCTATCAAGGGAGGATGAGAGGGAATCTCTTCCTTTTCTAAATGAGATTTAGTAGGTGGTATAGGAGAATCCTCTAATTCAGCTGCTCCTTGAATTCCAAAAATCTTAAGGCTAGGGGTATATGGTGGTGAATCTGGTCTATGCCTTGAAGAAGATGGATTTGTGAAAATCGAACTCTTGGCTTTAGCTATAAACCTTCCCCTAGAATCTCTTGCTCTATGCATGTCATTTTTTTTATTTTTTTTTAAAGTTGGGCCAATAATTCTCTTTCTGATCTTCCAGGTCACAATAGGTGCAAGAAGAGAGCATGCTTAAGAAATTACTAAACCAATAACTCTCTTTTTTGATCCTCCAGATCACACTAGGTGCAAGAGGAGAGCATACTTCAAGAAGTTATCAAGTTTTCCCTTCTTTTATGATTTTTTTTTTTTTTTTTTAAGAAATTGGCTACCTAGTTACACTTCCCCGGCAACGACGTCAAAATGTTTGGTCAATTTAGTGTGTCCTAAATTGCTACATTAATTTATCAATCCGGGATTCGTAAGCTGATGAAGTGCGGCGCACTATATGTGCAAGATAACCTATTTCTTAACTTTTTGTCGTTTTTGGTTTTCTAAGGTGAGATGGAGATTCTAAAATAAAAACAAGTATGGTTATGTTTGTTCAAGGAAATGATATCCTCTATAATGATTTACCAACTTGAAACTTAAAAAGGAATTTGAAACATATAATGAAAAAACTTGAAAGGAAATGAAAATGTGCTGTTGAAATGAAAAGGTGCTGCTAGTCTAATAAATCAAAACAGTGAACTATTGAGCATGAAAACCAAACTATTCTTGCTGTTGTCTAAACACAAAAGAAACTATGCTTAAAGAAATCCAAAATTGCAACAAATTAAATCTAAATCAAATTACATCAACTTGTCCTATGATCCCTCATCATTAGTCCAGCTATGATTTTCAGAAGTAACCATAAACAACTTGAGTAACTGATATCTAACTTGCAGAAAGTAAACTAATATCAAACCACACATTCATAATTCAATCCCTCACCATCAGTCCAGCTGTGGCTTTCGGAGGTAACTGAAGATGTCATGCACAATTTAATATTTCTAATTTGCAAAAAGGAAACTAATATCAAACTACACATCCATAATTCAATCCCTCACCATCAGTCCAGCTGTGGCTTTCGGAGGCAACTGAAGATGTTATGAGCAGTTTAATATATCTAAATTTGCATAAAGGAAACTAATATCAAACTACACATTTCATAATACAATCCCTCACCATCAGTCCAGCTGTGGCTTTCGGAGGCAACTGAAGATGTTATGAGCAGTTTAATATATCTAAATTTAACTACTGAAGCAAATGAGCAAAACTGAATTAAACAAAGCAGTACTGAAATTAAACATAAACTAAGAAAAACAAATTAGCAACAGAACAATGTTAATTCCATGTCATTAGTCAAAAAGTTATGCAAATGCCCGGGTTGCCTATTTATAACTTGAAACAAGAACACTGATCAGTTATCAATAATATAAAACATGAAAGACAGAAGTAAAATGGAAAGCATGAAAGATTATAAACAGAAATGAAGCATATATACCATGAAAGATGCAATGTATAAACATGTGAATGGATTATGACACAATGAGCTTTAAAGAAATAAAACAAGAACTATACAATAATGCACAGAACCTTGGCAAGTGTAGGGGCCCTCTACACCAGCCTTGGCAACAATCTTCAAGTACGAATTACGTTTGGAAACAATCTTCTTATATTAAAATGGAGTCATAACAGAAAGGTGATATTACGGCACAGTGGCAACGTAATTACATTATAGAGCTATCTCCAGACTAATCGAGACTAATCTAATATGCGTATACAAATGCGTTATTTATAACAAAAGAAATATCACTGACTCCTAAATTTTATGCTGATGGAGAACACGTAGACCATTACATCCACAGATCTAGGATCATGGCCGTATTGAAGAGTAAATCTATGAGGAGTGGATGTTTGAATTCGGCCATGGAGCCGTGTACAGATGTTGATTTGTCCCCCGCAACTCAGAAACGGCCATATGAATCTTCACGTGACACGAAACAGAGTCCTGTCACCGTGGGACTCTACGGTTGACTTCCATTTGGACACCTTTGACCGCAGCCTCCTTAGATGAATTTTCTCAAGCCAATAGGACACGATCCATGTCCAAATCATTTCTGACTTGCCCATGTGGCTCGTTTTTCCTGTAGAGTCCTGTAACATAGAGTTTCACAAAATGGCTGCGGAAAGTTGCAACAGCTGCGGAAAGTGGCAAGATTCCGCAGCTAAATGAGCAAAATCTAAATCAAACAGCAGACACAAAAATATAGTTAAAAACCATGTTAGATGCTCTTTTTCAATTAATATACAATGATATTGAAAACTTGGGAGGTTCAGGTGGATGAAAAAGGTATAGAAAAGTGTATGGAAAAGATGCAGATTTGAGACTGAACAATTACGAACCGAAGTCTCATACCTCCCGTGAGTCCACTATCTCTTTGGTGGCCAACAAACAAACTGTCGATCCTTGGACTAGTGTTTCACTCAGATTCTAAAAATATTCTTCATTGCTTGGTACATTCCCTGGTCTTCCTTCTCCTGTCTCTGATCCCAGCTCATTGAATGTTTGTATGATGCAATTGTCTCAGGCTATTCTCAAGTGGCCCGCCTCGGCTAGTTAACAACATCCTTGCCCTCCGTAGCCTTCTCCTAGAGCTTTGATTCAGTCTTCTAGACCTCCTCCTATTTTCCCTTCAGATGGTACTCAAGAGCCTCCTTACCCTCCTGTAACAGTTCCTCCAAGCCTCAACCATTTAGGAGCCATAACGCCTGGCCATTACACCTCCAGTCAGATACTGTTCCTAGTTCCCCCACCAGGATTCTATACGGCACCTGTCATGGCCACCCTCTCTCTTCCTAAATTGATCCTTGGGATTCTTGTCTGGCACCTTGATCCTCCAGCCGCTACCCCACCAAGTCAACCTAAACCTTATCTTTCTTTGACCACAGTTCAACCGGTCCCCATGACTTCTCTCGTTGCAACAGTGCCTCAACCACCTCAGTAGAAACCACCTCCTGTTGCGACTACTTCGGGTAAGAAGGGAAAAGCTCGCAAAAGGGCCTCAAAGGATAAGGCCACCCCGACTGAACCTATGCCTCCTCCACATCTAAAGCCATGTGTTTTTTGTGATGTCATTGGTCATGCTACCCATACCTGTCCTGAGTTGCCCCACATCAAGCCCATGTTTAAAGTCGTGTTCCATGAGTCTACGGTCCATGAAACCTCTGTTTCTTCATCGAATGTAGCCAAGAACACCAAGAATAATTACACCAATCAACCTTGTGCTTTGTGTGATCTCCCTAGACATTACTCTCATCATTGTACCCCCCTTACACATTACCATGCCTCTTTAGAGGTAATTTGGGAGTACGAGATTGAACAAAACCAATCTGCTTCTCCATGCACTTGCACAGTATGCTACAAGCCAGATTAAGGATTTACCTACTCCTATTGAAATTCCCCCTCCTGATGTCAAGATGACGGAGCATGTGGCCACCATCCTCTACCTATCATCATCCATGAGACCCTCGACGGAAGCTCCCTCTGAACCTTCTCCTGTTTTTTCGATTGACCTCCCTACAATGATCACCCTGGGCTCAACATTAGTAGATCCCTTATCTGCTTGTTATTACATCATCCCTCGTGACGATGTGCATGTGAACCTTTCTTCTCATGATGATGAGTCAGGTAGCTTCGCCGCGTCATGTGGTGTCCCTTCCTCCAGTCATTTTTCCTTCTTTCGTGATGAATACATCATGGAAGCCATGTCCACCTCTGACTTCATCTTTCTCACCCATAAACGAGATGCCATCATCTGTACCTATGGTGACTTACATGGCCTGATCATAAGCTACACCTCCTGTAGCTCCCACACTCCACCTCACCGTTGGTATGTGAGTAGTAGATATCCTACCCAGAGCACTCCCTCCTAAGAAGCGTGTTTGATTTCTACTTTGCACTCCTGTTGCCAGCATTGTTCATCATTCTCCCATTTATTGTCTTGCGGCACCTTTTAGATAGACCCCCCCGTCCACACCTTATATCAGTTTTTCCGATGGTGCAAGTCGCTACTCTTGGAGTCTAGCCTCACCAAGTTGGGCCATTTTTACCCCTTTGCATTCGCCTTTTCTCTAAAATGATGTATGCATTGGTAATGTTACCAATAATCAGGCTGAATATGATGCAGTTCAAGGTTTATTAGTTGATTCCCTTTCACATCGCATCCTCCACCTTCATGTTCATTTATATTCCCTACTTCTTGTCATGCAATTGAATGGTGTCTATCGGGTGCATAATCCTATTCTTCTTAGAAGATATTTATGAGTGAAGCTTTTGATACGTGAATTTGAAATAATTAATTTCAATCATGTACCTAGAGCATAAAATCACTATGTAGATAGCATTGCAAACTATATTCTATATTGGCATTTATCACACAGATTTAACACAAGACAATAACATTAAAATATCACAATGATGCATATCCATAATATGGGTTGTATAAAATGTTTTCGAGCCCATTTACATGGATACATATGTCATGCCCATAAAATGTTACAAAAACTCAAAACTAGGGGCACCACTTGTTAGCCACCTATAAAATTTGTTATACCAAAATGTGGCTAAACCATTTTTTGGAGCCTTCAAGGGACAAATTTTATTGCAAAAAGTGTTATCCCTTGAAGACTCTTTAAAGCCTCATGCCTCTATCCAAAACCTTCCCTACTGTGCCCATTTTACACTCTGGAATTATGCTGATTTCATGAGAAGAAACTGCTACAAAAATCACCTTTTCTCCCTTTTATCACTTGAGAAACTAACCTCCATTTTGCTCCCCTTTTCCTCCATCAAAATCCTCTATTTTCATATTTCCCCTTATTCCATTCATGAAAATCATATTTTACATAGTTTAAAACTCATTTTTAACTATATCGAAACCCCCAAAATCCATCTAAACATCTTGAAAATGTCCTAAAAAACAAGTATTTTGACTATGGGTTTAAGCCCCTTTGCGCTAAATCCAAACCCTTTCCCCTCCATGTGCCCCAGTGCTAGAACCAAGTGCTAAGGTCCTCAGTGCTTATCGCATTGGAGCAACTCATGGAGCACCTTTTTTTTTGTTTTAAACAAAACTCCGATGCCGATTAGCCCTGTGTATTATATCCCTCGGTCATATTGCATTTCATATAAACCAAGGCCCCGCAGTCGGGCGCCTATCCACTTAAATATATATCCCGCCCCTAAAGCATGAAACCTTTGTTTATATTAATCTTTTTTTTTTTTGCAGGGTTTGAAAATGTTTCTGCTGGTGCAAAGCTTAATTTTCTCCCCACCATTGATCTGATTTGTAGATCGATGATCCACAAATCAATCAGCCCGGTGGTCCCCACAGTCACTTATTGTTCAAAACTGGAGCATTTTTTATCACACCACCTTTGTGGAGTAAGTAATATTTCCGGTTCGAGCACGACACATGCCACAGGCCGACACATGGCCCTAAGTGGTTTGGAGATACCGCCCTCCCCGTGCGTTAAAGGTCGACTATGGGCTCGGTGCGATATTGGCGTGCACTGTCTGATCTGAGGCCGGCTCATCGGACAGTGATCACACTCAAAAGGAGCTCATGGGATGAAATAAGGTATGGTGCATTTCTCTAAACATCTCTGTCGTCGATCTGATCTGTAGATCGACGACCCACAATCAGTCGCCCTGGTCCCCACGGCCACAACAGCAGTCGACAGGCCCCCAAAACCAGTGGTCCCAATGCCTAGTCGACATACATGTCAGCACACACGTGACATCAACCGATTGGAGCGGGTCTCATTTGATTGCTCGCATAGTCATGAAAGACGAACCCGATAAGATTTATAAAGCAGATTTCATAAAATTTCGGGTCACACTTGGGCTGACATCAGCAGGCCCCAAAACGGACCCGGGGAACTTTATAGGGCGGATTTCATAAAATTTTCGGTCACAAACACCCTGACGTCGGCAAGTCCCTTTTGTGACCCGAAATGGTTATACAGCTTGGTTTTATTAAAATTTTTGAAGTTCGGATATATTATTCTGTAAAGGGTGTTTTAGATGGTTTTTTCCATTATATTAAAGAAGGGGCCAAAGGCTGGGGTTTCAATTCTTGCGCCTTTGATCCTTTAAAAGGAAGCCATTCGTGGGTTAAATTTTCACCTCTCATCAATGCTTCAAAGGCATTGATGCCTCACGATCCCTGCGCAACACTGTATACCAACAAAACACAGTAAATGAATAAAAAAACCAAAGATTATCAGTGTCGAAGACAAAACGCACCAGGATGGAAGATTGAAGACAAATTTGTGAGGGTTACGGCTAATATTGATTATCAAAAGCCTAATCCTCCCAATTGAGACACAGTTAAAAGAAAATCATAAGTGTTTATCAGACAGAAAGGCCTCCACCGCCACATCTGAGGAAAATTGATTCCTCCCAACTACCATAGTGTCAGCTGTGCCTCAAAGCATTCAAATAGAGGCCAAAGCTATTGATCAAGATATTTGCCTCAGCGCAGCCATAGAGTTAATTCTACAAACAAAGTTAATGACAAAACATCAATAGAGTTACTTTAACATAACAGAGAGCCTCAAAAGTCAATAAGAGCTCCCACCGAGCTTAATCTTAAATGAAAAACATTAATATAGTCAGAAACATTTGTAAAATTCTTCATCGAGCCCCCCAAGGGCTGAGAAGCCATTAAGAATGTATTAATTATCTTTGGAGATCTTTTATCAGATCTCACCTCCTCATTCTTCTATAAATACTACTAGAAAATATGAGAGAGGGGTTGGTTGAGTTGGTTGCTGAATTTTGAAATATACTTGAGCTTGAGACTTCTACTTGTAAATAGTGTTCATTGGCCCTTGGAGCTCCGCTTGTGATAGATGAGTTATTCTGGGAAGTGTAGATGATTGCTAAACTAAAGCATTGGACTTAAAGCTATAACTGGTTTGGATCATCAATACAAGCTAATTTATGGGATCCTGGTCTATGTCGATGGTGATGTTATTTCTTATTATGAATTGTTGTTTTATTTCTGTTTTCACTATGTTCATATTCTCTTATAAAGAACAACATGCATACAGTTAGGACATATTGTATATCAGTACCCTTCTCTGACTAAAAATCTTTATCTAAATGTTTTCTTCCAATTTGTGTTATTTGGGAATGATTTAATTCAGTTCAATCATTAGGAATGTTGGTGTTCCCTCATCCTCTAGTTTAGATAATTGTTATTCTTAAATGTTATTTTCAGTTCATGTTAAGTAGAGATGAACTAAGGAAGATATGGTGTGCCCTGGTCCTAGTTTTATCCCAAAAGACTGTCTGAAAGTTTCCCTTGGAATGTGTTAAAAGTTGGCTAGTTCAAAAGTACTTACCAGATCTTAGGCCATTCTTTGTTATCTTCGTGTTTGTCTTGAAAGTTACCAAGTAGAGCAGAGCTAGGAGAGGATTTGTGGTGAGCTCGGCCCGCTAGTTTCTTCTCCAAAGGCTGCCTTCAATTTTCCCTTTGTTTTAAAATGTTTTCTATTGAAAGTGTATCAAAGGCTGGCTAGTTTAAAAGTACTTACCAGATCCTAGGCTGCTCTTTGTTCTTCATCTGTTTAATTCCCCTTATTTTTTGTCCCATTTCATTCCATAAATCAAACTTTAAAGAGATCATTAGACATAGATGACTTTCCCCATGGACCACTCTTTAACATTGTTGTTTCAATTAAACCCTATTATGACTCCATAGCCCAATGGACTAAAACCTGTAATTATCTATCTTTTTGGCCAAAGCTTGTTCTGATAGCTTGCAACTTCACACCATTGAAACTCTTTGCATTTAGAACTTTCCACTCAAGCCATTTTCATGCTCAACCATCCAAAAACAAAACAAAACCCTCGGCCTTCATAACTAGCCTAAAATCATTACCCAAGACTTCAAAGACAAATACATATTTTCACTATTGGATAGATCCCTCTCCAGATTCAGGAGGGATATATCCTAGAATCCCAAAGTGGTTGAAATAATGTTCTCCCTGCAGCTGGAATTTTTCCAGTCTTTCTAATTACAGGGTGCTAACATTTCTGGCGACTCCACTGGGGATAGAACCCAAAATCTCTGGCTCCTCTTAAAATTTAATAAAAACATTGTTTAGTGAGTAAGAAGCAACCTTTTCAAGCACTACAAAGAAATGGTAATCAAGATGAAGCTTGTTTGAATCAGTGACAAACTAGGAAAAACCTAGGATTCTCATAAGAGTTTGTCTAACCTTGAAAAATCAACCATCTTAGCCATAAGAGTAGACTGTCTTTGTCTCATAACCGTAGCTAAGTTTTGAAACAGAGTTAGGACATTATTAGAAACGACACAACTGAAAAATAACTCATAAAACCCAAAAATATTTCAGATTGGTATCCAATAAACATGGTGGTGGACCATAAAACCTTTTACATCCTTAGGAGCTAAAAAATTCCACTTGGCAACTCCAAAATCCCCACCAGACCTTAAGGCTCCACTGGGAAGAACCCTTATCATTTTAATATCATTTAAACTTAGTTAGAGGACTATAGGATTAAAATTTGTGCAAACAGATTAGTTGACCTTTTAAATACTGTCATACCTGGTTGAAATTTTCTTGTTTTTTTGGGTCTAAAAAACACAATATAGTGGCTCCTAGAAAGATTCATACTCTATCCTATCCTGACCCTGATCCACCTGAGATAGTCGATAACCCAGAAAGTATCCTTAGGAAGTCTCCTAGGATTAAAACTATTTTCAGATCACCCTTGAGAGCTAATTCAGTTCTTGAAAATCTTTCAGCTCTACAAAAATCACAAGTTGACTTAGTAAATCCCTTTAGAACTAGGTCTCTTAATGATTTAGATCAGATAGATTCTGAGTCTTCACTTTCATCCCATGAAACAAGTAAACATCCTGGTAGTAGAGAAACAACACCTCTTGATTTACATTTCCTTTACAAATTAGGTGTCTCTCATCCAAGATCAGCTCAACAATCTACTCCTGGTCCATCCACTTCTGCTCACCCTACATCCATTGTTCAAACCACTCCATTATAGCCCACGTTCCCTCCTGTTAATCCACCTCTTGTAAATCCACCTCCACCTCCTACCATGGCTGCATGGTATGCTCCCTTAGTCCTTCTTGTACCTATTTGGTCAATTTAGTGTGTCCTAAATTGCTGCATTTAATTTGTCAATCTGGGAATCGTAAGCTGATGAAGTGCGGCGCACTATATGTGCAAGATAACCTATTTCTTAACTTTTTGTCGTTTTTGGTTTTTCTAAGGTGAAATGGAAATTCTAAAATGAAAAAAAGTTTGGTTATATTTGTTCAAGGAAGTGATATCCCCTATAATGATTTACCAACTTGAAACTTTAAAAGCAAATTAAAAATTACAATGACAAGACTTGAAAGAAAGTAAAAGTGTACTGCTGAAATGAAAAGGTGCTGCTAATCTAATGAATCAAAACAGTAAACTAGTGAACATGAAAACCGAACTATTCTTGCTGCCAACTAAACACAAAAGAAACTATGTTTAAGGAAATTCAAAATTGCAACAAAATAAATCTAAATCAGATTACATCAATTCATTTTCTGACCCTTCATCATTAGACCAGCTATGACTTTCGGAAGTAATCATAAACAACTTGTGTAACTGATATTTAATTTGCAAAAAGTAAACTAATACTAAACCATACACTCATGATTCAATCCCTCGCCATCAGTCCAGCTGTGGCTTTCGGAGGCAACCAAAGATGTCATGCATGATTTAATATATCTAAATTTGCAGAAAAGAAACTAATACTAAACTACACATTTCATAATGCAGTCCCTCACCATCAGTCCAGCTGTGGCTTTCGGAGGCAACTGAAGATGCTATGAGTAGCTTAATATATCTAAATTTAACTACTGAATCAGATAAGCAAAACTGAAATGTACAAAGCAAGACTGAAGTTAAACAAAAGCTATGAAAAGCAAACTAGCAGCAGAACAATGTTAGTTTCATGTCATTAGTCAAAATGCTATAAAAATGCCCGGGCTGTCTACCTAAAACTTGCACAAGAAAACTGATCAGTGATTAACAATCATAAAACATGTAAGACATAAATGAAATGGAAATTATGGAAATGTATAAACAGAAATGAAACAACTACAAAGTATGAACATATGATGGATTATGATACAATGACTTTTAAAAGAAATGAAATGAGAAATGTACACTAATACACAAAACCTTAGCTGAGCAGGGGCCCTCTACACAGCTTTGGTAACGATCCTCAAACACGAATTAAGTTGAAAAATAGAGTCTTCTCATATTAACAAGCAGTTCATTACAGAATGGTAGTGTTACGGCTCAAGGGCAGCGTAATCACTACAAAGCAAACTAACAGATAACCGAGTTTATTCACGAACATCAACTATCAACTAACAACTAACTTTATGTGCGTATGCAAACGCTCTATATATAACAACAAACTGTAACTGTCTCCTAAAGTTCATGATGACAGAGAGCACGTAGACCACTACGTCCACGGATATAGGAGTATGGCCGTGTTGGAAAGTGAATCTACGGAAGGTGGATGCTTGAATTCAACTCCAGAGCTCTGCACGGATGTCGATTTAACCTCCGCAAGCTTAGAAACGGCCGTATGGATGTTTATGTGCCACGAAACAGAGTCCGGCCGACATGAAACTCCATAGTTGACCTCCATGTGGACGCCTTTGACCGCGGCTTCTTTGGACGAGTTTGCTTGAACCAATAGGACACGAACCATGTCCACGTCATTCCTAGCCTGCCCATGTGGCTCGTTTCCCTTGTAGACACCTGTAGCATATAGTTCCACAAAATAGCTGCGGAAAGTTGCAGCAGCTGCGGAAAGTGGCAAGATTCCGCAGCTGAATGAACAAAATCTAGATCAAATAGCAAACACAAAAATATAATTAAAAACCATGTTAGATGCCCTTTTTGCACATGATATTGACAATTTGGGAGGTTTAGGTGAGTGAAAAAGGTATGGAAAAATGTATGGAAAAGATGCAAATTTGGGACTCAACATACCCCCACTGTGAAGGTGTTGCATGTCCTCATGCAACCAAAATTTTGATACTCTTTGTTCAGTTCATGTGCCTTGATACTTCAGCCAACACATCCAACCCCCTTCTCTTCTTCTTTGGTACTGCCATCATTCTGGGTTTCTTCATTAAGCACCTAAATTTGATATTCACAAGTGCTCTGCTCAATTTTTGGCATTTCCTTTTTAATTTCTTATTCTTCTTTTGCCAAATTCCCAAATGTAACATAGTATTATCATGGATGATCTTGTCCAGTATGCCTTGTTCTTTCAGTGTTTCATTTTCATTTTTGATGTGCCGATTCAAAAGCTCCAGCTCAAAAATTTCCTGTTTTAATGACTGAACTAAATCATCCTGCAATGTATGAGGCTGAATGGAAGAGGTACTTGGACCTGTGGCTGCCTTTTCCAAGTATTCTATATAGTCATATACCTCCTGCTGCTTGGGGTCTACTTCCGGTGTCATTTTCATTGGGCTGTCCCCAAAATGCTGTAAAGGAGAATTATGTTCAAAATCTGGCCGAGGAGGGCTTACATCAATGTTTTGCTGAGAATAAGATGGAGTATGCTCATTGTCTGATTGGGAATGAAAGGAATCAGGTTCACTAACTGACTGAAATGGACTATGGTCAGTTGGAGACTATTCATATGTCTCCTCACCCAAATCAATGAAATGAGGACCCTTAATTTGTGTTTTTCTCAATTTTCCCTTAAGCCTGCTGCTTCTCCTCACATGCTGTGGTACACTACCCTTTTGTTCTTGTTTTCCTGTCTCTGCCTTCTTGGATATAGATGACTTTTTTTGAAGATAAACTAATCTTTCAGATAGTATTTTGTGATCTTCTTCTTCAGAAGAAGGAGTTTTATGGACAGCCTCAATAATTTTTTTCCCTTTTGGTATTATTGGCTTCTTAGCTTTAATTTCCTTCTTCTTCCTTTTTACCAATCTCTCTTCCCTATCAGTTTTTTTCATAGTAGTAGTAGAAGTATTTTGGATTTCATCTATTGTTCTTTTCCTTCTACTTGTTTTTGCTGTGCTAGCTGCGGGAATTTTCTGAGTAGGAGCAATTTGGGTTTCATCATTCATTCTCTTTCTTCTACTCCTCCTAATTGAACTACCTTCAGGAATTTCCTGAGGTTCTTCAAAGAAGTTTCTAACTAGGAATTGTTCCCATGTATCTTTTCTTTCCTTTAGCTCCTTTTCAATCAGAATATTTATAAGGCCGTGGTGATAAAGATGAGGCTCTACATCTCCCAAGTGTTTTTGAACAGTCACAACCATTTTCTTTAAGCTATTGAATAGAAAATAAGGGAGATTGAGAGTTTGGTTTTCAAGAAAATTCATCAATAGCCTGGTATGGTACATGTACATAGACCCAAAATGGCCTTCACATGTAATAAATTTCTGAACAATTAGTAGTAAAGTGGCCCATTCTTCTTTTATTGCATGCACAGGGATTCCTCTTTTAAAAACAGTGATATCCATACCTTGATTTTGTAGGATTGTTCTCCATGCCTCATCACTGATACTTTTATTTTTGAACCAACGTTCTCCTTCCTGAAGAAGCTCTGTGGCTGTTGCTATTGATGCTTCATTGACCAAAAGCTTGAGGTCTCCCACTTCTGCTTCCGAGCCATCAAATGATCTTGCAAACGCTTTTGTAACTTCTCTGTGGTAACCCCTGAATTTCTGAATAAAACGCAGCCATTTAGCTTTCCTCAACATCTCTTTTGCTTGCGGAAATCCCTCTATAAACTTTGGTCCTTCCGGCTCTGCCCTTAATAATTTTCCCATTTCACTTCTTTGTGCTTCACAAGTTTGCCTCTGTGAGGGTTTAAGTGGAAATGGAACGACTGAATACACAGGATCGAGCACAATGACTATGGGAATGTATCATAGAATGGAAATGAGCACCATAAACGGAATGGAGTAAGACTGTGGGTAGATATACGGGAGTGAGAATGAGCAAAAGGAACGAAATGGAGTGAAACAGGGAGTGAAAATGAGTAGAGTGGGGTTTTGTAAACACGACAGAGACACGACAAAGGGGTTAACAAAGTATAATGCATTCGGCCGCGTTTTGAATTTTGGTGGCTGTGTAATAAATATGAACACGTTTCAATCAATGATTATGAAGTTATGCGGCTTGTAAGAGTCCTTTGTCAACTCAAATAAGTCTCATTATCTACGGTGGGATATTGGAACATGAGTGAGAATCGGAATTTCAATGATGAAACCGTTTGTGAATAAATGCAAGAGGATAACATGGAGATCGTGGAAGGTTACGGGGCTGTCAATATAATCATTGCGCGTTATGGGTAGAGCTCATAGTTTAAAACTATATAAAAATGTGTTTTTCAATACTATTTGAAATAAACTTTATTCATACCTTTGGAATCCTTGCTTTTGCCCTTGGTCTTCAACTGATTGATCTTCATTAGTGTCTTGAATGTTCCATTGATCCTCTCTCCTGCATTTTATTTCATAATTATAGAAATAACAACTAACTGTACATTCTCTTTGAAATCAGAGTAGTAGCTGCGGAATCTGCTTCTGGCTGCGGAAACTAGAGTCAGCTGCGGAAACAGATGTCAGCTGCGGAAACTGACACAGATATTACTTGGTTGAATAGAAATGAACAAATGACAGATGACCAGGTGGAAATGGTCATAAAAAAGATTTTTATTGATGGAATGGATGAAATGAAGAGGAATGAAGTGAAATGAAATGAAATGAAGTGAAATGAAATGGAGTGGGTGGTGAAATGAAATGAAATGAAAGAGAGATTTGTTTTTTTGGAAAATATAGAGTGTCAGGTGTCCCTGATTTTCACCCCATATTTTCTGCATAAGACTGCCAATCAATGATTGGTTTTCAGGCTTATACCATTTTTTCTTTTCTTTTCTTTTCTTTTTTTTCTTTTCTTTTTTTTAACTTGAAAAACAAAAGCTAGGCTGGTGGAGAAGAAGAATTCTTCTGTACCAGCCTGATTGCAGAAATTTCTTGAAACAACTTGACAAAATCCTCTTTAGAGAGTGGCTTATGATAAACTTTCAATCTATGGCCATTCACAATAAGAGGAGTTTGAAACTCATCAATGGTCTTGATTCTTACAACTCCATTGCTAAAGATCTTGTCAATCTCATATGGCCCAAGCCAATGAGTCTGAAATTTTCCTTGAAAATCTTTAAACTTGGAATCAAATAACAATGCCCAATCTCCTTCTTGAAACTTCTTCTCTTTGATGTACTTGTCATGCCATTTAGTTCTTTGATATTGAACTAGATCAGTTCTTAAAATTGCTTCTTGTCTGATCTCATCGAGCTCATTCAACTGCTCCATTCTATGCTTTTGGGCTTCTGATAAGTCCATCCCCAACTGAACTACTATCTTGAAGGTCTTGACTTGGAACTCAATGGGGAGCAAGACTTCTTTCCCATAAACAAGTTCATAGGGAGAATGTCCTGTTGTATTCCTCCATGTAGTTATGTAGGCCCACAAGGCTTCTGGAAGCCTTTCTGCCCAATCTCTTCTATGTAGATGAACAGTTTTGGTGATGATACTTTCAAGAACTTTTTTTGTGGACTCCACTTGACCATTTGCTTGTGGATGGTAAGGAGTAGATCTTCTGTGCTTGATTTTGTATTCTTCCATCAACTTCTCCACCAAATTTGATGTGAATTGGCTCCCTTGATCTGTCACAATTTCTCTTGGAACACCAAAGCGAGTAAAAATATCCTCATAAAGAAAATGAACAACTAAATTTTCAGTAGCAGATACTAATGCTTTGGCTTCTACCCATTTAGTAACATAATCAGTACAAACCAATATATACTTCTTTTGCTTGGATGATGGATTAATAGGTCCAATGAAATCTAAAGCCCATTTTTCAAAGGGTTCAATGAGTACCTGTGTTTGCAGTGGCATTTCATTTGAAAGGGTAGGTTTCCCTACTCTTTGGCAGCTATCACACCTTTTGAAATATTGTTTTGCATCTTTGAAGAGAGAAGGCCAATAATATCCCAAGGAAAGGATTTTATAGGCCGTCCTTTTGTCCGCAAAGTGTCCGCCGCATGGTTCATCATGACATGCCTTAAGAATATCGGGCATTTCATCTTCCCTGACACATCTTCTGATCACAAGATCTGGCCCTGTTTTAAACAATTCGTTAGAAATCCATGAATATCTTGAACTCTCCTGAATAATTTTTCGTTTTTCTCTTGGAAATAAATGTGAAGGTAGTTTCCTTGTAACCAAATAGTTAGCAATATCTGCATACCAAGGGGTCTTAATAGTTACCGCAAACAAATATTCATCAGGAAACTTATCTTCTACAGGAGAATCTTCTTTAGTATTTTGAATTCTAGACAAGAAATCAGCTACTGTATTCTGTTTTCCTGGTCTATCCAACACGGTAATATTGAATTCTTGCAAAAGTAAAAGCCATCTTGTCACTCTGCCATTAGTAACAGGTTTGTTCATTAAATATCTAATTGCAGAATGGTCGGTATGAATAAAAGTTTCATAGCCTGTTATGTAATGTCTAAACTTATTAATTGCATGAACAACAGCTAAAAACTCTTTTTCAGTCACAGTATAGTTCAACTCGGTGGGAGTCAAATTTTTACTGGTATAATAAATGGCATAAGGAACTAAATCTTTTTGACCCAACACAGCTCCTAGAGCTGTATCTGAAGCATCCGTAGAAATATGGAAAGGGAGTTTCCAATTTGGTCCTCTCAAGATAGGTGCTTCGGATATTCTTGTTTTCAAAGTTTCAAAAGCTGATTGACAATCAGGATCCCATTTAAATTCACAGTCTTTTGTAAGCAATTTGAAGAGTGGAGATGCTATTTTAGTGAATTTTTCTATAAATCTTCTATAGTAACCAGTAAATCCTAGAAAACTTCTAACATCTCTTTGATAATTTGGAATAGGTAACTTGGAAATGACTTCAACTTTTGATCTATCAACCTTAATCCCATCTCCTGAAATATGATGTCCTAAAACAATCCCTTCAGTAAACATCATAAAGCATTTTTCATGGCTTAATGAAAGGTTTGTTTCTTTACATCTTATGAGAAATTTTTCCAAATTTTCTAATGCCTCTTCAAATGAATTACCATAAGCTGTAAAATCATCCATATAAACCTCTACACAATCATGGATTAGATCAGAAAAAATTCCTAGTACTGCTCTTTGGAATGTTGCTGGTGCATTACATAACCCAAAAGGAAGCACTCAGTAGGCAAAAGTTCCCCATGGAAAAGTAAATGTGGTCTTATCTTGGTCTTCAGGTGCTACCTGAATTTGATTATAGCCACTAAAACCATCCAAAAATGAAAAGTACTTTTTACCTGCTAATGTATCTAATACCTGATCAATAAAAGGCAAAGGAAAGTGATCCTTCGAAGTTGCTTTGTTCAATTCCCTGTAATCAATGCATACCCTCCATTTACCATTCTTTTTAGGTACTATAACCAAAGGAGAAACCCATCGGCTATCTGAAAGTGGATAAATGAAGTTTACATTGAGAAGTTTTTGGAGCTCTTCTTTCACTATCTCCCTAAGATTTGGATTCATCCTTCTTTGAGGTTGTCTGATTGGTCTACTGTTTTCCTCGATATAGATATGATGGATGCAAGTCTTAGGATCAATACCCTTCATGTCAGTATACTCCCATGCAAATGCAGTAGAATGTTTTTGCAAGATTCTGGTTAGTTCTTCTTGTTGTGACTTCTCCAGATGTTTATTGATATTCAATGTCTTTTCTGGAAAAATCTCAATAGCAAAATTACCAAACTCTTCCATAGAGTAAAGAGACATTTGTCTAGATGATAAATATTCTATGTCAGATTCCAACTGAAATTGTGTGGGGTCATATTCTGAAGATATCTCAAAATTTTCTAATGTGTTCAGAATTTGACTATCTTCACTGATTTCAGAAATGGTAAATACAGGTTGTATAGTGTTCTCATCATCGACCCATTCATTGTCTCCTATTTCTGTGATTGCTCTTGCTGGAGGATACAAATTGAATTTCTTTGTCGAATTACCATTAGAAATGTACATGTCTCGAGATCTACAACTAATAAAAGCATCAGCTGTGGCCAGCCAAGGTCTTCCTAAGATAATTGGATGTCCTCCTAGATTACTTTTGGGAGTCAAAATCATAAAGTCTACTGGATATTCCCAAGAATCTAAGGAGACTGAAATATCTTCTAATACACCATCTGGTTTAATAACCGATCGATCTGCAAGTTGCGATAAAGTAGGTGTAAAAAGAAGGTTAGGAAGTTTTAACTGTTCCATAGTCTGTCTACTCATAATGTTGATAGCAGCCCCTAAGTCAATCAATGTGTTTGGAATTTCTATCCCATTTATATGTGTCTTGAAAATTGGACTTCCTGGATCTACATATTTCTGCATGGCAATTTTTCCCATCATAATGTCTGCAATCTTTCCTACCAGGTGGATTCTTCTTGTGTCTTTTAGCTTTCTTCCTGGTCTTTTGAAACTCAACTCCTTTATGGTTTTTGCTAGAATAGGAATTTCTCGAATGGCTTGTAGCAATGGAATCTTGATACAAACATTCTCCAATTCATCTAGAAAGTCATAGTTAGGCAACAAAATTTGTTTTTCCACCCCCTTATCAATTTGTAGTCTTTCCGGAAAAGGAGGTGTAGATGAAGATACAGGTTGCTCAACTATAGGAGTTGTGGATGTTAGCTTTTTTTTTTCTTTTTGAATTTTTGAATTTTGAAGAGATTCTTCCTTAGAACCTTTATTGACTTGAAGAGAGTCCTCTTCAGAGGTATCTTGCTCTTGAATGTCTATAGAAGGTTTTTCTAAAACTCTACCAGATATGAGTTGTACATCGTTGAGAGGAACAATCATATAGGTAGGAAATTGTTGTCCTTCTACCACATAAGTAGTTTGAGGATTCTTATTGTTAGGATTTGGCAATGGCTGAGCTGGAAGTTGATTTGTCTTATGTTGGTATGGGAGCATGAGTTGAGGATTTGTATTTTGTTGAGAAGGTTGTTGTTGTGGAAATGGCAATGAAAGTTGTGGATTTGGGCTTGGAAATTGTGGAGCTTGTTGATTTTGAAAAGATGGAGGATATTAATAAAATTGAGCAAATCTCCCATAAGGATTTTGCATCCCTTGTACCCATGGCTGATATGAATTCTGATGTTGGGGCCAAGGTTGTTGCCAAGGATTCCAATTTGGTGGGGTTTGAAGATTCATAGGGTTATTAAACCCTTGAGATTGTTGTCCCTGCCAAGGTCTCTTTGCGACAAAACAGAGAGATTCTACTGAGTTTGGATCTTCTTGAAAAACAGCTTTGAGTCCAGGAATTGAAGGACAATCCTTGATCTCATGATTTTCTGAGCAAATCATACATGTTTCTACAACTTTTGCATCCAAGGGACATTCCCTTAAAGCATGTTTCTTCCTACATTTCGGACAAAAGATGGCTAAGGCATCTGTTTCTGCTTTCTTCTTGTTTTGGATTTTAAGGGTGTCTAGTTGTTCACTAAGGCTCCCTAAGATATCAGTTTTGAACTCATCAAGCATATTACCAATCTCTGCCCTACTTACCGATCCATTTGCAGATTTGTTAGCCCTAATAAGAGAAGAATCCCTAGGCCCTTTTCCAGTTTTAGATTTTCCTCTTGAGAGATGGATACATAGTTCTGTTATATCACGAAATGGAAGTTGAGAAATGTCTCCTTTCCCCATCATGTTTAAAATTTCTATCCATTCATCTCTAATGGCTTTTAATAGGATGGCTTTCAAGGTTTCATTATCTAAGTTTCTCATCTTTGCTCTTTTCAAGTTGTATTGAAATCTTTCAATTAAGTCTTCCAAATTTTCATCTTCTTTTTGCATCATTTTGAATACCTCATCCTTGTGATTGGTGGGCATACAATAGTCCAAGTATCTATCCAAAAAAATTTGTTTCATATCATTCCAAGTCCTAATAGATTGAGTGGCTAATCCCATGAACCATTTCAAAGCAGATCCCTTCAATGTTGAAGGAAACATTTTGAGTTTTTGAGAATCTTCCATATAGTCATAAGTTCGGCACACTACTTCAAACTCAAACAGAAATGTTTCAGGATCCTCACTTCGCAATCCATAAAAGTTAGGGAGAACAGATGGTGAAATATTTTTCATTTTTGCATGAGTTTCCTCATCAACTATAGGGAATCCCAACAAATCCCTATTTCTACCATCATTTCCTTCACCATTGTTATCTCCATTATCTCCTCCTCTTCTACCTCCACCTCTATTTATTACTTCCTCTACCATGATAGTTTCTTTAGAGTCCTTATAGTCCTCTAGTTCTTCTACCAAGGAGGGATGAGAGAAAGTCTCTTTGTTTTCTAAGTGGGTTTTAGTAGGTGGTATAGGAGAATCCTCTAATTCAGCTGTTCCTTGACTTCCAAAAATCTTAAGGCTAGGGGTAGATGGTAGTGAATCTGGTCTATGCCTTGAAGAAGATGGAGTTATGAAAATCGAACTCTTGGCTTTAGCTATAAACCTTCCCCTAGAATCTCTTGCTCTATGCATGTCATTTTTATTTTTTAAAAAGTTGGGCTAATAATTCTCTTTCTGATCTTCCAGATCACACTAAGTGCAAGAAGAGAGCATACTTAAGAAATTACTAAACCAATAACTCTCTTTTATGATCCTCCAGATCACACTAGGTGCAAGAGGAGAGCATACTTCAAGAAGTTATCAAGTTTTCCCTTCTTTTATGATTTTATGTGTTTTTTTTTTTAAGAAATTGGCTACCTAGTTACACTTCCCCGACAACGGCGCCAAAATGTTTGGTCAATTTAGTGTGTCCTAAATTGCTGCATTTAATTGTCAATCCGGGAATCGTAAGCTGATGAAGTGCGGCGCACTATATGTGCAAGATAACCTCTTTCTTAACTTTTTGTCGTTTTGGTTTTTCTAAGGTGAAATGGAAATTCTAAAATGAAAAACAAGCTTGGTTATATTTGTTCAAGGAAGTGATTTCCCCTATAATGATTTACCAATCTTGAAACTTTAAAAGCAAATTGAAATTACAATGACAAGACTTGAAAGAAAGTAAAAGTGTACTGCTGAAATGAAAAGGTGCTGCTAAACTAATGAATCAAAACAAGAAACTAGTGATCATGAAAACTAAACTATTCTTGCTGCCAACTGAACACAAAAGAAACTATGCTTATGGAAATTCAAAATTGCAATAAAATAAATCTAAATCAGTTTGCATCAATTCATTTTCTGACCCTTCATCATTAGACCTGCTATGACTTGCGGAAGTAATCATAAACAACTTGTGTAAGCGATATTTAATTTGCGAGAAAGTAAACTAATACTAAACCATACACTCATGATTCAATCCCTGCTTCGCCGGTCAGCTGTGGCTTTCGGAGGCAACTGAAGATGTCATACATGATTTAATATATCTAAATTTGCAGAAAAGAAACTAATACTAAGCTACACATTTCATAATGCAGTCCCTCACCATCAGTCCAGCTGTGGCTTTCGGAGGCAACTGAAGACGCTATGAGCAGCTTAATATATCTAAATTTAACTACTGAATCAGATAAGCAAAAATGAAATGTACAAAGCAAGACTGAAGTTAAACAAAAGCTATGAAAAGCAAACTAGCAGCAGAACAATGTTAGTTTCATGTCATTAGTCAAAATGCTATAAAAATGCCCGGGCTGTCTACCTAAAACCTGCATAAGAAAACTGATCAGTGATTAACAATCATAAAAACATGAAAGACAGAAATGAAATGGAAATTATGGAAATGTATAAACAGAAATGAAACAACTACAAAGTATGAACATATGATGGATTATGATACAATGACTTTTAAAAGAAATGAAATGAAAAATGTACACTAATACACAAAACCTTAGCTGAGCAGGGGCCCTCTACACAGCCTTGGTAACGATCCTCAAACACGAATTAAGTTGAAAAACAGAGTCTTCTCACATTAAAAAGTAGTTCATTACAGAATGGTAGTGTTACGGCTCAAGGGCAGCGTAATCACTACAAAGCGACTAAAAGATAATAGAGTATATTCACGAACATCAACTATCAACTAACAACTAACTTTATGTGCGTATGCAAACGCTCTATATATAACAATAAACTGTAACTGTCTCCTAAAGTTCATGATGGCAGAGAGCACGTAGACCACTACACCCACGGATATCGGAGTATGGCCGTGTTGGAAAGTGAATCTACGGAAGGTGGATGCTTGAATTCAACTTCAGAGCTCTGCACAGATGTCGATTTAACCTCCGCAAGCTTAGAAATGGCCGTATGGATGTTTATGTGCCACGAAACAGAGTCCGGCCGACATGAAACTCCATAGTTGACCTCCACGTGGACGCCTTTGACCGCGGCTTCTTTGGACGAGTTTGCTTGAACCAATAGGACATGAACCATGTCCACGTCATTCCTAGCCTACCCATGTGGCTCGTTTCCCTTGTAGACACCTGTAGCATAGATTTCCACAAAATAGCTGCGGAAAGTTGCAGCAGCTGCGGAAAGTTGCAAGATTCCGCAGCTGAATGAAAAAAATCTAGATCAAATAGAAAACACAAAAACATAATTAAAAACCATGTTAGATACCCTTTTGCACATGATATTGACAATTTGGGAGGTTTAGGTGAGTGAAAAAGGTATGGAAAAGTGTATGGAAAAGATGCAAATTCGGGACTCAACAGTACCATTAGTCAATCTTCCATAGGACTATTAGTCCAAAATTCCATTATATGATGCCAGAAATGCTACAATTGCATCACAACATGTGGATAAGATGAATGAATACTTTGAGAAAAATGAAATTGATGATAATTCTGTCAAGCTTAGATTATTTGCTCAAAGCTTAGGAGAGGAAGTAAAAAAATGGTTTAAAGGGTGAACCCCCCATAGTATCAACGATCTCCAAGCCTTCCATCATAAATTCTTAAACAAATGGGGAGTAAAGAAGAATCCTCTCCAAGTCCTTTCTGATTATAAGAACCTCCATAGAAACACCGGGGAAAGTGTACAAGCTTATTGTACCAAATTTAATAGTGTATATAATGCACTTTCCCCATATCTAAAACCTCCACAAGGCTCATATTTAAAAAAATTTCCTGAAGGGTTTGTCCCTAAGATGGCCTATCAGCTGAGAGAAAGAGATCCTGCAACTCTTGAAGAGATGCAAAAAGGTGCTCTTGCTGTGGAATTCAACTTTATGGAGAAGAGAGAAATAATGAAAAATGAAAAGAGAGTGTCCTTTAGAGAGGAATCTACACCCTCTACTTCCAACTCAAAAATGGAGAGAATGATGGAAGAGATGATGAAGAAAATGAGCATCCTTGAGAGAGCACAAGCCAGTCAAAACCAAACTGCTCCTCAAAACAGAAACCAGAACCAGAATAATAATTTTAGAAGGAAACAACCTCCAAACAGACCTAGGGAAGATGATCAACAGATCACTCCTCCCTTTCATCAAAACTATGTAAGTGAGGTTGAGGAAATAGATGAGATAATAGAGGAAGATGATATCAACATGTTGGGGGTAGATAATGATAACTTTGAAGCCCATTATGATAGAAAACAAGGTCTATACACACCTTATGATGACAAAAGAGATGATGATGAAAGTTATTATCAAGACATGGAAAATGTCATCATATATTCTCAAAGAGAATATTACCTTAGAATAAAAACCGGTCAACAAACTCCCAACACCAAAACCTCTGACAAATCTTCACAAAACAACACTCAAAACAAGCCTAAAGTTGTCAAACAAAAGGAAAAAACAGTAGCTGTGAATTCTGATAAAGGTAGCGAGAAAGGCATTTAAAACAATGAAAAATAGAGTGCGGACATTAGTAGTACTAACACTTCATCTAGTACTCATATTAAAATCATTTTTTCAAAAGTAAATAGAACAAATTAGCAAGCTAATATTGTTTATAGACTAGCAGCTAGTAAGGTTGAAACAAGTTTTTCAAAGAACCAAATTCCTTTCAGCCTAGAGCAAGAAATTTCAAAGATCAAAATCCCTGTTCCTCTGACTAAGTTAGCTGCCTATAATGTATATAGGACCCAAATTCTGAAGGCTTTAAATATTGAAGATAATAATGACACAGTCAATCTTAATGATGACCAGCCAGAGCTCATTTTTGGTCCTAATATTGAAGGTAGATATCAAGAGGGACCTGTTCCTCCCTTTTATATAAGTTTAAATGTTCATGACAAAATTTTGTACAATGCTATGCATGATTTCGGGGCTTCTCATAATTTAATGCCTAAAGTTGTAATGGAGATCCTTGGTCTAGAAATCACCAGACCTTATAAATACCTCTACTCCTTCGACTCAAGCAGAGTAAAATGTTTAGGATTAATCAAAGACCTCTACGTTAACTTAGCCCAGATTCTAGCCAAATGCCTAGTCATGGATATTGTTGTGGCTAATGTTCCCCCAAAGTATGGAATGCTATTATCTATGTCTTGTGGAGCTAAGTTACAAGGAACTATGCAGATGGACATGACCTATGCGATCATCCATGTTTTCAATTAGAAAATAAGACTTTACAGGGATTCTCATATGCAATACATAGTTACAAGTCAAGACAGACCGCAAAACTCTCCCCTTTATTCTGTAAACACAGGCTTGGATTCATTTATCCTTTTCAATGATGAAACTTTCAGTGAACAAGTGACCTTGTCTGATTTAATGACAGATACAGAGGAGGAAGAAGATAATGTAGGAGTGTCATAACAGTTTGCTGAACCTATAAACTCTAGCAAAAAAAACACAGGTCTTGAGCTACAAATCATGTGTCCTTTTCTTTTAAACATTGAGAGTCATGAAAGCAGTCCTCAACCCAATAAAAAATCTGAGTTAAAACAAGTTCAACAGTGTGCTGACCTCCAAGAACAATTTGATAACACACTTATTGAAGAGCATAGTAACCCAAATGATAAACTCGAGAATAGTCCTCTGTGGAGTATGCACTTCGATGGGTCTTGCACTAAGACCAACGTTGGTGCAGGTGTCTGGATATGCAACATTGAGAATAACCACACAGAAAGCCTTTCCTGTAAATTAAAATTCCAGTGTTCCAATAACATAGCAGAATATGAATCCCTTCTCTTAGGCTTACGATTTTTGAAAAATTTAGGAGCCAAAAGAATCAATTTGTATGGGGATTAAGAGTTAGTCATTAGGCAAGTCAATGGGGAATATAATGCAAATCATCCTAGACTTAGGACCTACCGAAACGATGTCATGGACCTTTTAAAAAATTTTGAGGAGTCCAAACTGATTTTTGTCCCAAGAAAAGGGAATATTACGGCCCACAACCTAGCCTTTGCAGCCAGAACATGCTTAACACCATATGAAACCAAAGACTACACAACTCAAATAAAATTTAGACCAGTCGTACTTGATAACGAAAAATACTTGCAAGTTTTCGATGGGGATAAACAAATAGAATACTTCATGCAATCTAGAAATGAATTCGAACTACACAGTTCGGACTCAGATTATGATTCAGACTGCAATGAAGAAAATTTTCATGATAAAGCAGAAAGGTCTCCTGAACTTGCTAATGTGAACCTCTTGTCTAGCAAACTTGAAAACGAAATAGAGATGAATGCAAAGTTAGAAACAGAAGAGTTACAAACCCTGCACTCTAAAGATGAAAGTTTGCCAAAGGGTCTGGAACCTTTAGAAGAGTTGTTTGATTTTAACGATGTCGCCAGGAAGCCAAAAATGGAACTTGTAGAGACTGAAGTGGAAGAATGCAATATAGGCAATAAACTTAAACCTATGATGATAAAACTGTCTAAAAATTTACTAGCTCACATTAAACTCAAATACATAGAGATGTTTAAAGAGTTTTCTGATGTTTTTGCATGGAGTTACGAAGATATGAAATCCTATGACACTGAAATAATACAGCACAAAATCCCTCTCAAAGAAAACCAAAAACCATTCAAACAGAAAATGCGCAGAATAAACCCTGTTCAGCTGCCTTTGGTCGAGAAGGAAATCAGGAAAATGTATGAAGCTGGTATTATTGTCCCTATTATATATTCTGAGTGGGTGTCTAATCTAGTGTCAGTTAGGAAGAAAAATGGAGAGATCAGGCTTTGTATATAATTTAGAGACTTAAACAAAGGTTCATTAAAAGACAACTACCCTTTATGTAACATGGATCATATTTTACAAAGGGTGTAGGGTCTAGAATAATTTCTTTGCTTGATGGCTACTCAAGGTACAATCAAATCTTAGTTCACCCTGCTGATCAATTAAAGACGGCCTTTACTACACCATGGGGCACTTTCATGTATGTGAAAATGCCCTTTGGTATAATGAATGTTGGAGCAAATTTTTAGAGATACATGGACATAGCATTCTCAGAAGAACTGGACTACTTCACCATTATATACCTTGATGATGTCACTGTGTTTTCAAAAACATATGAAGAGTACTTAAAACACTTAAGAAAAGTTTTCGAGAAATGTAGAAAGTTTGGGATATCTTTGAACCCTAAGAAAACACTATTTGGGCTCCAAGAATGTAAACTTCTTGGGCACATCAATTTAGAAGAGGGCATTAAGATAGATCCCAAAAGGATTCAGGCCATATTTCAAATCTCTCATCCTCAAAACATCAAGGAGTTGCAATATTTCATTGGAAAGATTAACTTTTTGAGAAGGTTCATCCCCAACTTGGCTGAGCTTCTTATAAATATCACAAACATGTTGAAGAAGGAGAAAGGGGTAAAATGGACCTTGGAAGCAAAGAAGTCCTTTGAGCTGGTGAAACAAGTGTTAACCAAAACACCGGTTCTAATAAGTCCTGATTATACAAAATATTTTTATATTTTTTCATTTGCATCAGAACATACCATAGCTGCTATCCTTTTACAGAAAAATCCACAAGGATAAGAGCAGCCTATTGCATTCTTTAGCAAGGCATTGAGGGATGCCCCTCTGAAGTATAACATTATGGAGAAGCAAGATTTTTCTTTGGTTAAAGCTTTGAAAGACTTCAGAGTATACATATTGCACTCACACATCATTGCCTTTGTCCCAAATCCAATTATGAAAGACATTCTAACACAGGACCTAGATGGTAAGAGAGGTGAGTGGATTGTTGTTATCCTTGAATATCATTTAGAGATAAAACCCACTAAAGTTATCAAAGGCCAAGGTCTGGCTAGATTAATGGATGAATCCAATTTTGAAGTTCTTGATATAAATATGATTGATGCTTTGGATGACCAAGAAGGATTCTCGACTCCCATTGTTGAAGACCATTTTGTGAATTCCTCTTGGTATGCTGATATTATTTATGTTTTGCTTAATTTAACTACACCTCTTGGTTTGAAAAAAAAAAAAGGCAAGGTTCCTAAAGTTAAAAGTTGTAAACTATTGCATTATATATAGATGTCTTTATTGGAACAATGCAAGTGGTGTATTGCTTAAATTTTTTCCTGAGTATGATGCAGAGAAGGTTAGGCACGAGTTCCATGCAGGAGAGTGTGGAGTTCATTTATACTGGAAGACAAAAACCAACAAAATTTTGAGGGTTAGCTTCTATTGGACTACTCTCTTTCCTGATATACACAAGATGATCATTGCCTGTCACAAGTGCCAACTTTTTGAAGGCAGAAGAAAGTTGCTACCTCTGCCTCTGCATCCAATCACTGTTGAAGCTCCATTTCAACAGTGGGGACTTGACTTCATAGGTGAAATACATCCACCATCCTCTGCCCAACATAGATGGATTCTCACTACCACAGACTACTTCACTAAATGGATAGAAGCCATTCCTTGTAGGCAGGCCAATGATTCTGTTACCATAAAATTCATAGAGAATAATATCCTCTCTAGGTTTGGCTGTCCTACCAAGATCATCACTGATAATGTAGCAGAATTTGGATCAAAGAAGATGGTTGAGTTTTGTCACAGATATTAGATAACATTGGGGCATTCCACAACCTATTACCCTCAAGGTAATGGACTTGTCGAATCCTCAAATAATATTTTAGTGAAAATAATCAAGAAACTGTTGGAGGACAACAAAATTTCTTTGCACACAAAGCTAGTTCATGAACTTTGGGCTGACAGATTGACTTTGAAGAAATCTATTGGTATTTCACCTTTCCAACTTGTGTATGGTACCGATGCAATTTTTCCAACCAACCTTGGTATACTAGTGATGAAGTTGATTCAAGAGTTGCAAAATGAATATAATTACATGATCAAAATAATAAATCAGACCATTCATCTTCAACAAACCAGAGAGGAGGTTTATAAAAAAGCATTGTAGAAGCAGGACAACATTAAAAATATTTTCTACAGAAGAACAAAAGACAAAAATTTCAATATTAGGGACAAAGTTTTGAAGTGGGACTCAAGGAGGGAAGACAAGGGTAAGCATGGAAAATTTGACAACTTATGGCTTATCCCTTACTCTATCCATTCAGCTGCCAGTAATAATGCCTATTTTTTTCAAGATTTGAGTGGGGCAGAATTGTTTGAGGGTCCTGTCAATGGCAGGATGCTTAAGCATTACTTCTCTTGATTCATTGTTATGATTTGAAATCCTTTTTATTTCTTTCTCATTATAAATACTTCACCCATCATTGCATTCAAAGTTATAAAAATCAAAAATAAAAAAACAGAGAAAGAAAGAAAAGAGAAAGATCGTGAAAACAAGAAAGGTACAACCCCATACCAAAAAAGAGAAACAAATCTACAAGTGTGAAAGCTTAAATGCCACTCCTGAAAAAACACACTTCTAATTAGTCAAATAGCCTAATATTGACTAATTAGTTTTAAATTTCCTGTTGATAGGATAGTGAATTTGATTTTCCAAACTGTTTAATCTTGGCTTATCAGTAGATAGTTTAGGATAGAAATTAAAGGTTCAAACATGCTCAAAATCTGAACCTAAGTTTCCAAAGAGAATGACTCAAATCTGTTCCAAATTCTGAGTCAAAAGAGATGTAAATCTGGTTCCAATTAACCCAAAATCTGAACCAGTTGATCAAAGAAAGAACAGCTCAAACAAAAGTCAAAACAGAGCTGTAAAAAAGATGAAGGAAATGCTTTGAAATTTTAGATCCTAAGCCTTCCATTTTGTTTTAATTTTCTGCAAAATAAGATCTATGTGCATCTTGTTTTTCATGCCATAGATTAGCATCAAGTTAGATTGTTCAATCTTGACTTGTATGCTTTTGAATTTTGGTTGTGGAAATTAGTGAATAAAATATGTTGGACATTTTAATCCCAACAGATGGTAGATTAGGTAGAGAATCATATGGACTCAACTATTTAATTTTAGTCCATGGAGAAATAAGGAGTAGAAATAGATTAGATTTCCTTCTTTCAAAAGAATAAAATGTTGTAAAAGAGTTTGCCAATCCAAGTGCACTCTAAAGAAGAAAAAATGTTAGATCTGTAGGATTGGGTAGGTAGAAAGCTTGTTGATGAAATATCCATTGTTTTTATGGCTACTAATATGTTTTCAGAGAAAAAGAAGATCATTCAAGGAAAGAAAGGAAGCCCAATGGATGAGGCATCGATCAGCCTCCCAGAGAAAGCAAGTCTGAAGTTCTTGATGCCTTCAAGAAGGCACCATCCCCAAGTGGAGCCACTATTAGCCACCTATAAAAAATTTTATACCAAAAGGTGGCTAAACCATTTTTTAGAGCCTTCAAGAAACAAATTTTATTGCAAAAAGTGTTATCCCTTGAAGAATCTTGAAGGCCTCATGCCTCTATCCAAAACCTTCCCTACTGTGCCCATTTTACACTCTTGAATTCTATTGATTTCATGAGAAGAAACTGCTACAAAATTCACCTTTTATCCCTTTCCTCACTTGAGAAACTAACCTCCATTTTGGTCCCGTTTTCCTCCATCAAACTCCTCTATTTTCATATTTCCCCTTCTTCCATTCATGCCAATCATCTTTTAAATAGTTTAAAACTCATTTTGAACTATAGCGAAACCCCAAAAATCCATCTAAACATCTTGAAAATGTCTTAAAAAACAAGTATTTTGACTATGGGTTTAAGCCCCTTCGGGCTAAATCCAAACACTTTCCCCTCCATGTGCCCCAGCGCTAGAACCAAGTGTTAAGGTCCTGAGTGCTTATCACGTAGGAGCAACTCACGGAGTTCATTTGTTTTTATTTAAAAAAAAACTCCAATGTGGATTAGACCTGTGTATTATATCCCCCATTCATATTGCATTTCATATAAACCAAGGCCCCGCAGTCGGCCGCCTATCCACTTAAATATATATCCCGCCCCCGAAGCATGAAACCTTTTTTTATATTAATCTTTTGTGTTTTTTGTAGGGTTTGAAAAGGTTTCCGCTGGCACAAATCTTAATTCACTCCCCACTATCAATCTGATCTGCAGATCGACGGTCCACAAATCAATCGCCTCGGTGGTCCCCACGGTCACTTATTGTTCAAAACCGGAGCAGTTTTGATCGCACCGCCTTTGTGGGGTAAGAAATATTTCTGATTCGAGCGCGACACATGCCACAGGCCAACACATGGCCCTGAGCAGTTTGGAGATACCGCCCTCCCCGTGCGTTAAAGTTCAACTGTGGGTTCAACGTGATATTGACGTGTGTTGTCCGATCTGAGGCCGTCTCATCGGACGGTGATCGCACTCAAAAGGAGCTTGGGGGTTGAACTAAGGTATGGTGCATTTATCAAAACATCTCTGCCATCGATTTGATCTGTAGATCGATGGACCACAATTAGTCACCCTGGTCCCCATGGCCACAACAGCAGTCGACAGTCCCCCGAAGCTAGTGGTCCCAATTCCTAGTTGGCATACATGTCAGGGCACATGCGGCAGCAACCGATTCGAGCTGGTCTCATTTGATTTCTCGCATAGTCATGAAAGCTAGACCCGATAAGCTTTATAAAGTGGATTTCATAACATTTCAGGTCATACTTGGGTTGACATCACCAGGCCCCAAAACAAGCATGGGGAACTTTATATGGTGTATTTCATAAAAGTTTGGGTCACAAACACCCTAACGTCGGCAAGTCCCTTTTGTGACCCGAAATGGTTATATAGCTTGGTTTTATCAAAAGTGTTGAAGTCCAGATATATTATTTGGTAAAGGGTGTTTTAAATGGTTTTTTCCATTATATTAAAGAAGGGGCCGAAGGCTGGGGTTTCAATTCACGCACATTCGATCCTTTAAAAGGAATCCATCCGTGGGTTAAATTTTCATGTCTCATCAATGCTTCAAAGGCATTGATGCCTCTCGATCCCTGCGCAGCACTGCATACAAACAGAACATAGTAAATGAATAAAAAAACCAAAGAGTATCAGTGTCAAAGACAGAACGCACCAGGATGGAAGATTGAAGACAAATTTGTGAGGATTACGGCTAAGATTTATTATCAAAATCCTAATCCTCCCAATTGAGACATAGTTAAAAGAAAATCATAAGTGTTTATCCGACACAAAGGCCTCCACCGCCACATCTGAGGCAAATTCATTCCTCCCAGCTACCACAGTGCCAGATGTGCCTCAAAGCATTTAAACAGAGGCCGAAGTTATTGATCAAGATCAGATATTTTCCTCATCGCAGCCAGAGAGTAAATTCTGAAAAAAAACTTAATGACAAAACATCAGTAGAGTTACTTTAACATAACAGAGAGCCTCAAAAGTCAATAAGAGCTCCCACTGAGCTTAATCTTAAATGAAAAACATTAATACAGTTAGAAATATCTGTAAACTTCTTCATCGAGCCCCCCAAGGGCTGAGAAGCCATTAAGACTGTATTAATTATCTTTGGAGATCTTTTATCAGATCTCACCTCCTCATTATTCTATAAATACTACTGGAAAAGATGAGAGAGGGGTTGGTTGAGTTGGTTGCTGAATTTTGAAATATACTTGAGCTTGAGACTTCTACTTGTAAATAGTGGTCACTGGCTTTTGGAGCTCTGCTTGTGATAGATGAGTTAGTCTAGGAAGTGTATATTATTGCTAAACTAAAGCATTGGACTTAAAGTTATAACTAGTTTGGAGCATCAAATACAAGCTGATTTATGGGATCCTGGTCTATGTCGAAGGTGATGTTATTTCTTATTGTGAATTATTGTTTTATTTTTGTTTTCACTGTGTTCACATTCTATTATAAAGAACAACATGCATAGATTTAGGACATACTGTATATCAGTACCCTTCTCTGACTGAAAATATTTATCTAAATGTTTTCTTCCAATTTGTGTTATTTGGGAATGATTTAATTCAGTTCAAGCATTAGGAATGGTGGTGTTCCCTCGTCCTCCTGTTTAGCTAATTTTTATTCTTAAATGTTATTTTCAGTTCATGTTAAGTAGCGATGAACTAAGGAAGATATGGTGTGCCCTGGTCCTAGTTTTATCCCAAAAGATTGTATGAAAGTTTCACTCGGAATGTGTTAAAAGCTAGCTAGTTCAAAAGTACTTACCAGATCTTAGGCCATTCTTTTTTATCTTTGTGTTTGTCTTGAAAGTTACCAAGTAGAGCAGAGCTAGGAGAGGATTTGTGGTGAGCTCGGCCCGCTAGTTTCTTCTCCAAAGGTTTCCTTCAAGTTTCCCTTTATTTTAAAATGTTTTCTATTGAAAGTGTATCAAAGGTTGGCTAGTTTAAAAGTACTTACCATATCCCAGGCTTCTCTTTGTTCTTCATCTGTTTAATTCTCCTTCTTTTTTGTCCCATTTCATTCCATAAATCAAACTTTAAAGAGATCCTTAGACATAGATGACTTGCCCCATGGACCACTCTTGAACATTGTTGGTTCACTGGCTCTTGGAGCTCCGCTTGTTATAGATGAGTTAGTATGGGAAGTGTATGTGATTGCTAAACTAAAGCATTGGACTTAAATCTGTAACTGGTTTGGAGCATAAATACAAGCTGATTTATGAGATCCTGATCTATGTCGACGGTGATTTCATTTCTTGTTGTGAATTGTTGTTTTATTTTTGTTTTCACTGTGTTCATATTATATTATAAAGAACAACATGCATAGAGTTACGACATACTATATATTAGTACCCTTCTCTGACTGAAAATATTTATCTAAATTTTTTCTTCCAATTTGTGTTATTTGGGAATGATTTAATTCAGTTCAAGCAGTAGGAATGTTGGCGTTCCCTCGTCCTCCTCTTTAGCTAATTGTTATTCTTAAATGTTATTTTCATTTCATGTTAAGTAGAGATGAACGAATGAAGATATGGTGTGCCCTAGTCCTAGTTTTATCCCAAAATAATGTCTGAATGTTTCCCTTGGAATGTGTTAAAAGTTGGCTAGTTCAAAATTAATTACTAGATCTTAGGCCATTATTTGTTATCTTCATGTTTGTCTTGAAAGTTACCAAGTAGAGCAGAGCTAGGAGAGGATTCATGGTGATCCCAGCCCGCTAGTTTCTTCTCAAAAGGTTGCCTTCAAGTTTCCCTTTGTTTTAAAATGTTTTCTATTAAAAGTGTATCAAAGGCTGGCAAGTTTAAAAGTAATTACTAGATCCTAGCCTGCTCTTTGTTCTTCATCTGTTTAATTCCCTTTTTTTTGTCCCATTTGATTCCATAAATCAATATTTAAACAAATCCTTAGACATAGATGACTTGCCCCATGGACCACTCTTGAACCTTGTTGTTTCAATTAAACCCTATTATGAATCCATAGCCCAATGGACTAAAACCTGCAATTATCTATCTTTTTGGCCAAAGCTTTTTCTGATAGCTTGCAACTTCACACCGTTGAAATTCTTTTCATTTAGAACTTTCGACTCAAGCCATTTTCATGCTCAACCATCCAAAAAAAAAATAAAACCCTCAGCCTTCATAACTAGCCTAAAATCATTACGCATGACTTCAAAGACAAATCCATCTTTGCACTATTGGAGAGATCCCTCTCCGAATTCAAGAGGGCTAGATCCTAGAATCCCAAAGTGGTTGAAATAATTTTCTCCCTGCAGTTGGAATTTTTCCAATATTTCTAATTACAAGGTGTTAACATCACCTTCCTCTACACACTAATCACTATCTCAAGGATCCCGAGCCAATGGATCTCCTCCCACGGCTCGTAGATTAGGCATACCCTGTCCGGCCATCGCCATGCGTCGCATGACCCCTCACCATTCAGAGGGTAGACCAATACATGGATCTATGTACTGGTCATCTAAGTACTACCAACTGTGCTCTAAAACACTGGTCAGAAGCCTCTCACATCTATGACGGATGTCCTCCAGGAGGGTTGTTGCATCCTCATTTTTCTGCACCCTGGCTCCACTAGGTCCTGCGGTCCTCGATACTGTAGGTCATCCCATATATCCATCCGGTTTTACCGGTGCTGTATCTGCATACCAAAAGTGAAAGAATCAGTATCACCTACAATATTCTAGACCTTTACATGCACATAAAATATTAGCAATTTGTCACTTACTATCAGGTCCCCATATTTGACTAGGCAGTAGTGGCAGAGGCGGGTCCCCACAATAACTCATCCCACTATAGGGATAGTCATCTATATATAGTGGCATATGATCCTAATGACCAAAAAACGCGAGTCAAAAAACCCATCCAACTTCCCCACCTCCTCCTCTGCACAATATTCGCCCCCTCTGGCGCATCCTAGGCTCTCTCAGGCCCCCATATTGGAGTTTTATGTGAGGTCAAATGGTCAGAATCTTCTCAAAGAAGAATGAGCAAAAAACTGTCCCATAATCACACTCATGGTTCACTTGCTGCTTGCATAGTGACAACTGTCCTTTCAATGATGACAGCATCATCTGGGCCCACCCATAGTAGGTCCCGCTCAAAAAACTCTCCACAAGCATCATCTACCCTCCAGTGATGTGTTTGAGTGCCTGGTTGCCAAAGATCTGCAGCACCACTGCAGCCAAAACACGGGTCTCTAACCTCTCCAAATCCCCGATGGGTATCCGAGTCCCCTTGAATTAGAGATTTGGTCGAAAATGGTGGTCTAAAAACTCTATGATATTCAGGCCCCGCGGTAATACTGGATGAGTATTCCCTACCATCCCAAGTTGTGGGAGACCAGTTAGGAAATATATATCCTGGATCGTCAAATCGATCTTGTGCCCCTGCACTATAAAGACCTCATGGTCTGGGTCTTAATAGCTGAAAATCCAGGCCAATAACGGCTCTCCAACCCTCATCAAAGGGCTCTACACAAAATTCAGAACCCCAAACCTGGCCAGTGCTCTACAGACACCTTGATCCTCTTGGATCTCTGACCGTAATGCACCCAGGTCTCTCTCTCTAGTTGATCCGTAGTTCTGCCATATCTACACAAAACCATCATATTTTTTATTATACAGATAGGAAATATTGTATCTCATCATAAAAACCAAGTACTTAGCCAAAAAACAACATAGAAAAACCCCTCCCTAACAGGTCGCACTTTTCAGGCCCAAACCTGGGACAAGTCGTAGTTTTTTTCTCAAAACCTGCTACCCAGGTCGCACTCTTTGCCCCAAAAAGTGCGACCCAGTTGTGAAGAGGAGCAGGGGTCTGTTCCTGAGCCATGGGGACCTAATCTAAACTTTCAATCCACTAAAAAGAAAGAGTATGTTTATGCCTCTTACTTGAAACTGACAGATATTGATTCCAACGATCGGTTTGTCCACTATGATTGCCACAAGATTTAGGGCCTTCTCTCCTCTCTACATTCACCACATCTCCACATGAAAATGAGTGAATTTGGAGGGAAAATTCCTTATTAAAAGAGAAACCCCTATTTTTTATTTTTCCTTCTGCAACCCAACCATAGCTCCATTTACCAAACCGTTCGTACCATTGGAAATATCTCACCAAGCCCTCAAATGGGTATCTATTATTTTTTAGTGATTTGATACTTCACCAAGACAATTTTTTTCCAAGAAGCATCACTTCACCCCTACTCAAGATCTAATTTCTTCACTTGCAACACTTGTACTGGGGAAACACTTTTCCTCCATACCTTTTCACACTCGTATTGACTTTCATCGTGAGTTACCATCTTGTACTCATGTTTTTATGGTCCCCATTGGACCTTTTCTGTGTGGCAGCACCATCGAGTAACCCTTGTTTATAGAATCCGAGTTGAGTCATCATTGCATTCATGGAATCTATTCCGAGTCCCTTTTCATTCCATTACAATCCTATGTCCGTCATTGCTTGGTCCCTCTCTCGGCATTCATTCCCACTGTCCCCTATCCCCGATGATGTTGTGTCAATCGCTCCCAAGTCATCCATGCCCTTTATGCTCTAACAAGGGAAGTCGTTCATTCGCTACGCAGTACCTCCCATTTCACCATCATCGTTGGTGTCAGTCTGTCAGTCACTCTACTATTTTCTCTGGTGCCTTAGTTGAGGATCCCTTATTGCCTCACCTATGGTAGACCTCCTTCTGTCGACATCATCTCATTCATTCCATAAGACAAGTCTATAGGGTAGTGTACCTTAGTTCCAGCTTCCACTCTTGTTCGGTACTATGGATCAGGCAAAAGGAATCCTTATTTACCTTTGACTTGATTTATTCTCAGCTCCAACTCCTTTCAGCATGATCAAGATCTGTATAATTGATGGTTCAATGATGCAACAGCTGATATCGATGATTCTCGGGTGTGTGTGAGATGTCCCAGCCCTCATGATGGGGTGGCCCTACAGGTAGCCCTCCACATACCCAGATGACTTCTTCACTTCAGCCTTCAAAGAAGCTCCATAGATTTGATGATGTTAGCCTCAACCTCTTGCACTGCCTTCTTGATTGCATATATCAGTCAAATTTTTAGAGCCCTTTCCTATTTACAGGGGCATCTAGGTTGTATTTGTATCTCATGTACTTAGATATTATTGTACAAGTCCTGGTTGTTATCCCAGGAAAAATATGTATGTGGGATTTATTATAATGTTATTTATCTGGCTCATGTTTATGCTAGCATATACTATACTATTTAGTCATGTGGTTTAATGGATGCGTCATCGTTTGCACTTTGCCTCGACGGGCACAGGTATGCCTCCCCCACCGCTTATAGCATAGGTACTCACTCATTAAAGAGACTTGTCGCACCTATAAGTCTCACCTCCTCGGGGTCTAGTTCTTTCAGCACTTTTGTGTACCTTATACTCCTCTCTCTTTGACTTCCCCTTCGATGCCTAGTGATTGAGTTCTTACAACATACTTTGGTCATACGATTAGCTCCTAACGCTCGCACGTTGGGGGGAAATCTGTTACACCATTTTTTGGTCATCTAACCCATTGTTATTATATGGACCCAAGTACACCATGTAAGACCAATTTTATTTTAAGTAAAATTGCATTCAATATGAAAAATAACTTAATAAACCACCTTTATTAAGTTGTTTATGGTCTAAACAGGAAACCCTATGAGGAAATATTATTAAAATCTATATTTGTGTAAGAAATTTTTTCGGTGAAAATCACATGTAGGGAATTTTTTCCTAAAAATTCCTTTACCCAATTTATGGATCACAGAAGCCAAATTCCTAATATTAAATCTATATTTGTTTGATTTTCCTCAAGGAATAATTAGTTAAACAATAGTTTAATTAATATTCCTGGTTATATTTAACCCAAAACAAGGAAATTAATTAGATAAATCATTATTTATCTTATTATTTTCTAAGAATATTATTTAAAACTTATTTAGATAATATTCTTTGTTAAATATGACTAAATAACCCTTAAATAATTAAATAAAACATTATTTATTTGATTATTACGCAACCATATACTTAAAATGATAAATAAATCATTTATTTATTTATTATTTACAAATAATTTCTACTGCTTAATGTCTTCTAATGCATAGATCTAGATTTTTGCAGCATTTATCTTGATCACCTAACTGCAAATCTGAGGATATTGGAAGCTATCTTTTCTATTAGGGCTATTTGTTATGCACAGCTAAAGTGGTATTTTTTCATACACTTGGAATTAAGATTCATACTAACAATTGGCGACTCCACACGGGTTTACGACTACGACCGCTATCATTTTTCTGATCCTTTCATATCCAACTGCTTATTCAAACCCTATGATTTATCTTCAATCCCTTGTTTTTTCTTTTCTTGATGTTGTTTTTAACCTATAAAACCCTAAAACGATAAAAATTCTAACTTTCATGTGTTTTCGGACCTATTGCGTAGGTGACAAACATCAGCCGCAGGTGAGACGACAACTTTTTTTGAAATCTGCTACCGAGAGAGCCAGAAGTGCAAGTCCTACTTTTTGGAGAGAACCCAATTATGGAGGCCCACATCTTCCAATGAAAAAAATACTGAGCACTGCCGCTACAAACGAATCTAAAATTTTCCATCATATTTCCGAAGCACCTCGACTACAGAAACCATGCCCCGCCAAACATACTGTTGGAAAGGGGGCTCCCGAACAACGAGCTTTCGAACCCCATACAAAAAACACATTAGAGAAAATAATAACAAGGGATGGGACTATTAGTCATCAGTATTTTTCATTACTTGTAGATGACTATAAATTGGTTCTATATTTCTAAAAACAACATTCTTTGAACATTGTAAGTTTTATAAATCTCATTGCCTTCATTATTCTTGGTTTTCAAGCTTCTATGGTTTTTGTTGATTGTAGAATCTAGATTATCCATAGTATCATAAAATTATTGTCGACATTTCAATTTCATGGTCACCTTGCCATTCCTAAAAGACTCATTATGGGCTTGTGCCACTCATCTCCGTCCTTCTTTCCTACGTATGACCTCATTACTCTGTTTTTCCCTTGCCCATAACTCCACGTTCCATCTGGGGTTACCTATAACCTAACTCATGCCCATGATCCCCAAGATCCTCAAGTATTGATGGTATAAAAACTATCTATGTAGTGTGTTTAGATAAATCAAGTACATTGGATTTTGGATCTTCAATACAACACTTTGACAAATACTCTTTTTTTCACTTGAAGCCTCCAAGCCAATTTCAGTCAAAGATCAGGTCAAATAACCCCCCACTAGGTTAATTAGGGTTTCATATGTTCCAAGGTCATCATTGGTGTTTCAAAAACTATTTTAATTTGTTAGAATATAGTTTAGAGGTATTGAAATTTTGAGATACGGTTATCCAAGAAAATATTTAAAAGTTTCCAAAGAAGACTACCTTATCAAATTTAAGGTCTGCAAGAGGTAAATGTAAAATTTGACACTTTTGTAGAAGTGTTAAAAGGTCTATCAGCAGAAATTTGGTGAGGTAGGAGGTCTGCTCCTGAATAAAGACATCTCACAGTAAGGAAGACGAGAAACACTTGGTCTTAGAAGAACTAGGGTTTTTGAGCTTGATAGTCCAATAGTGTGCTAGGCGGGGATCAAATGTAGAAATAACCATGGAGGAGGTACACAAAAGAAAAAATACGAAGAAAATTCTATCAAATATGTTTGATGATATAGGGAAAAAGGTGAGGTGAACTGGACATAAATGAATGAACTCGAAAGGGCTATAGAAAACTTAGAAGTCTTAAAACACTCCAGATGCCTAAGCTTTTGGAAAAGTGACCAGAGAATGGTGAAATGCTGATGTTAAACCCTATGGTGCAAGTAAAGGAGGTTTTTAAAGCTGCTACTATGTCAAGATGAATAGGTAAAATCCTCAATATCAAAAGGAAAATAAATCTCATAACTCCAACAAACTGCCAGCCAGGGTGAAAAAGCTTAGTGTCATAGTGTAAATCACACACGACTTTTAGGATGTCACTATAAAATCATCACAAAGTTGTCAATATCAGTTTTTCATGGCTCAAGGAACAAAGGGAAAGGTCCAAATCACCATTTCAGTCATCTGCAAGGAAAAAGTCAAAGGACATCAGCGAAAGAGAAAAAGGGCTTAAAAAAATAGAAAGTGGTTTCCAAAGGTAAATACAATTCTACATACCTATAGAACTCATTTCACACTTCATATCAATAATGGTTCACTTGCAGAGAATTATAATTTTCAAGGAGATAATAAAACTTGAGTATTCAAGGCAAAATTAAACAATTCTGCCTGGCGTTGCACCCCTGGCTTGGCGTTGCTCACCCAGAAAATGGCATTGCACCCCTGTAATTTTTCCCCCACTTATTTTCTTAAGGATATGCACACCTGGAAAGAGGCACTGCACACCTAGCGAGGCACTTCACTCTTTCCCAACACCCACAACATTTTTCCTCTTGGCACCGTGCGCTCAGCCTTGGTGTTTCACCCTCATCTTAAGCACTACGCCCTTGGCCAGGAAAGGCTTCTAAGCCCTATAAAAACTAAAAACACCTCAAATGCTTCCAAAATCTTGCTGAGGGACCTCCAAACATATTCAGGAGTAAGTACAAGTTATCGACCCATCCTTCAAGCATTTTTTTATCATTTGAATAAATGGGATGAACCCCTAAGGAGCATCCCTAAGGCTTGAAATTGGAAATCACGGTTTACCATTATTTTCATCTACTTGTAAAGATAATCAATGATAAAAAAAAAGGATTTAAATATTGAGTGTGGTCTTACATCTGAGCCTATCCATACCTCCATGAACTTCCTTCATACATTACTTCCACTCAATTGCAACGACTTACATTCCATTACCCTCTTTCCATCTCAATTTCACATCAGCACCCTTGGGTATCAAAACAAAAGTTTGAACATGTCATATAAGGTTTTTCATTAAGTTTTTTAGCCTCTAATTAAGCCTGATATACCTATTCACTCACTCCTCTCATTCACAAGCAGACTGCTACTCCATTACCGTCTTCATATCAGTTTCACATCAATGCTAGGGTTTCAAAGGAAGAGTAGTCAAAATGTCAAGAGAAAGAGAGACAGTGGTAGTGAGGAATAAGGCAATGAGGAGGCTGATTCAAATGAGGAATCAAGAAGTGAAGAATGAAACAGAGATCAATGAGGAAGAGATCAACAGTGATGCTGTTGGTAGTGATAAGGCAAAGAGAAGCAATGATGATGGAAATAGCTTAGAAATCCAAGATATCAGTGAGGCAAGTGTAAATGAAGAATAAAAAAATGAAGAAGAGGTTATAGAGGTACATATCAGTGATAAATATAGCAGAGAGGGGAATGGTAGTAATGATGATGACAATGGGTCAAAGAGCCATGAGAGCAGTGATGGTACCAATGCAAAGAGCAGTCATGGTGGGACCAATGAGGCAAAAGAGAAATAAAAGCATGGTACCCCAGCTGATCCATCCCCTACAAGCATCCCAAACCTAATCAGCAAGGTAAACCCAAATTTTGGTACAAATTTGGAGATTTTGGAATTTTGACTATTTTGAAGGGCCAAAGGCATAGAACCACTGGCGCTGTGCTCTTTTTTGGGGCACTCTTTTGAGGAATGGTTTACATTTGGTCATGCCAATCTAAAATATTACGAGGACCTAACAGGGACAAGCACAAAAATCACTTGCAAGTACAGAAAACAATGAGCATGAACTCAAGATAGGAAACTAACAATGTTGCAAGTCTCCTTCGCAAGAGGCACCACCCCGACAAGCATCAAACCCGCTCTCCTAGAGACACACCACATGAACCTAGATTACTATCGAAACCCACACAATCCAAATGAAAAACAAATCCCTCGTGTGAAATATCCTACCATAGTTTCACCTACGGTAACCTTGTTACAACTTCTCCTTCCTATAAATGATAAGGTTCAATGAAATTCTCATGACATTGACAGCAGCAAACCACCATCATCGATGAAATCCAAAAACTTCACCAGATCATTTAGTCGGTAGGAGCAATAGGTGGTGTGTACAAAGGGCATGGATTTATTCAACAAGAGTTGATGGCACACTCTTACTAGGAATTATTAATTGAAGAGCAATAATTGCAATGGTCTATCCCCATCATAATGCAATTTGAGAATATTTCCTGATCCTCTCGAACCAAGACGAAAAAATCATTGGTTGCATTAGTGTAGCACGTGTATGGCCCAGAACATATAAGGGCATCACATACCTATTATTTCCTCAAACTTCCATGGAAAAAATGGCCATAGTCCCTCTAAGAAGCTGTTCACGAAGGGGAACCTCCACGTAGATACTTAGCAGGCTGAGGTCTTGCTCGTTATCAAAATTAACCAAAAAAATCGCTCCACCAAATAAGAACAACCATGCACAACAACCCATAAAATCAAGAAAGAGCTCTCAATCTGTTAATCCTTACTATATTTGGACCTGGTAATTTTTCCCATGTTGATTCAAATTAAGCCACGAGATCCACTCCTAGTGGTGCCCTTCCATAAATTCCTTTATGTTTAAGCCTTGTGAACATACTCCCCCCCAAAACCCAAACACTCTAATTTCTCAAAAGGTGTTGGCAGAGTCCTTAGAGAAAAATCCATTGATCCCTAGTCGACATTGTTTATGGTTGAGACTAGGATGATATCTGATCATCTTCGAGACCACAAATTTTGTTCTTGATAATGAAAACATGCTTGGAAAATTCTTTCGCAGTGGTTTGTCTTTCATAAATCCAAGAATTTCACCTCTGACAATGAAATACAAATGCCCCTGACAGTCCCTATTAATCATTACTCCAATCCCAAAGGCCAACAAAATAGGACTAGACTCCTATAACGTTATTCCATGCTAATGGATTCAGAGCATAAGCTTTCTTTTAGCACTCTAATTTTTTCAAAGTAATAGCATCAAAGCCGCGACCTAGCCAGTTAAGGCCAAGATCATGCAACCGACAAAAGGGACAGAAGGGTATGTTCACACCAAGTAGGCAGACTGACCTTTACGGCCCAAGATCCAACTTCGAGATTTTAACTGCAACAACTTAAATATATGCTATTTGAGTTTCAATTACCGCGGCTGTTGGCACCATAATTTCCCTCCAATGGATCCTCGTTAAGGGATTTAGATTGTACTCATTCCAATTACCAGACTCAATGAGCCCACTATTTTTATTTATTTCCACCAACTCGCAATGTCATGATTGAGTAAATTCCATGTCTCCTTCCTTCCTCGGATGTGGTAGTTGTTTCTAAGGCTCCCTCTCTAGAATCAAACCCTAATTCTCCATCACCCTTCACCACCATGTTAGGCCTCTATCCTATCATCGAAAGTTGATATGGAAAAAATTTGAATGAAGCATCGCCAACACAAGGGCTGTGCAATCCATCGAGTTATCATGACTCACTAGAGAAGTGGGAAAGCTCGCGCTGGCCTTTTATCTAAAAAATGCATCCCTTCCAAAGAGTCAGGAATTGGTGCACGTATTAGCTCTAGAATTACTACGGTTATCCGAGTAGTATTTTACCATCAAAAAATCTATAACTGATTTAATGATTCATCCGTTGTTTCTTAGCCTGAATTAGTTCATACTTATACATGCATGGCTTAATCGTTGAGATAAGCATATGACTATTGGCAGGATCAACAAGGTATCACCCTCCCAATTCAAAGGGTATTCAAATCTCTCTCTTACCAAGACCCTACCTGAACACCCATCAAGTCAAAGAGAGGTCAAAATATCATGTAAATATTTTATACCTTGCACCTCTTGCATCACCAAGAAGGGATTAGAGCCCACACACACTACATGCCAAGGCATGAAAAATAAATTCTGACATCAAACACAATGGATGATGGATGCAAGATCCACAAAGAGAAAAAATGGGTCACCCCTCCGAGTCACATTGCATTGAGGTCGCCTAGGAGTTGGAAACCACCCCCCAATTAGAAAGAATGGAAAAATCCCTATCACCCATGGTAGCCAGAATGAACAGACAAGGGGGAGAAAACAAAAACAAGACTCTCTTAGAAATTCCCCCAAACCCCCCCTGCCCTACACCAAGTCCACTTAGGAGTCCACCCATACAGTATCAACAGTGGACCTCAAGTGCCTGCAATGACCTGGATGCGAAGGAAAAGGAAGGAAACAAATGGAGAATGACCAAACCCAAAACCTCTCTCTAAAATGCCTCCCAACCATCCCCGCCCTACATCGAGGCCACCTAGGAGTCCACCTAGACAGCGGAAATGATGGAAATCAATCACATGATCACCTGTGGTGACCTCGATACAAAGGAAAAGTAAGTAAATAAAGGGAGAAAAACTGACCCCACAACGTCTCCTAAAAATTACCTTCGACCCTTCCCGCCCAGTAGTGAGGCCACCTAGGAGTACACCCGGACAATAAAAACAGTGGAACTCGATCACTTGATCGCCTACAGAAACATCACTCGTAAGGGAAAGGAAGGAAGAAAAATGAGAATGACCAAGTCGACAACCTCTATTAGAAATGCTGCCCCAACCATCCCTGCCCCACATGAAGGCCACCTAGGAGTCCACCCAGTCGGCAACAATAGTGGACCTCAATCATTTGATCGCCTATGGCACCCTCAATGAAAAATTCAAAGGAAGGAAATAAAACAAGAACGACTGAACCTACAACCTCTCTTAAAAATTCCTTGCCAATCCTACCCTCCTCGTAACGAGGCCACCTAGGAGTCCACCAAGAGAGTAGTAATCGTTGACCTCGATAACTTGATTGCCTGTTCCAACCTCAATTTGAAGGTAGAGGTAGAAAAATAATGCAAATCAGGATGCTCGCTACAAGAGTCATGAACATATCCGAACAGGAGGAGGGATCAGGCAACCCCAAACCCCACACACCCTACATACAAGGAAACTAGGAGATTTCCCCACCGACTTACTAACTGGACAATGAACACTTTTCACCTACAACCACCTCCACACAAAGGATGGAGTTTGAAGCATTCCATCTTGAAGTCCTCCTTCCAGATATAGCTCCCACCATCAATGTAGCAAGCCTCCTCCCCATTGGACCATAATCGCATACACAATCAGAACAAAAAATACCCATCACCTTATGTCTCAACATTCCAAGCTGCAAAATCCTACTGTGCACGAAAGATGCAAGGAAAAAGGTGACCACTTGATCAAACATATGGGCCACCACATCTATCAAACCCTCAAATACAACTCAAGGACAGACGACGTGCACTCTTAAAATAATTCCAAACCTTAATTTTATAAGAAGGAGAACCGCTCCTCACATCACCCAATGGAAAAATCAAGAAAGAGAGGCAGATTACAACCAAAATCCTTCCAAATTCCTCTTAAATGTTTGTATCTCAACCCGCAATGCTGACATAGAAAGAGTACAAGCGCAAGAAACCTACACCATAAAGAGCCAAACAATGAAGAGGACACTCATCTCAAGGAGACACACGCAACAATCCATCAAATTCCAAGAACAGAGAGCGAAAGGGGAATTGTTCACATATGCCTCCAAGGATGAGCATGGCCAACATTACCACTCATGTGCTACCAAGTGGGGATGGAGAGAATATGAAAGTCAACAACCCTAAAAATTACCCAAGGCCATTCTTCATGCACACCCGAACAAGAAACTCAATTACCAACTGACCTTTCACACGAAAATCCAACCCCTTTCCCCCACCAAAATGGGAGGAGGTGAAAAATATAGCGAAGAGTCGATTTCACAGAGCCAACAAGAGAAAATCCAACCTCTTCCACCCACAAACAAGGGAGGAGGTGAACAATATAGCAAAGAGCCAATTTCAATGGAGCCAACTAGAGATCAAGGGGCATGAGAGAGACATAAGCGAGTGGCGAGTCGTCTCAAGGAGCCACACACAACAAACTCATCCAACTCTAAGAACACAAAGAGAAAGGTTAGCTCTGTTCACACATGCCTCCCAGGACAAGCATGGCCAACATTACCGCTAATGTGTTACCGAGTAGGGATGGAGAGTAGATGAGAGTCGACGACCCTACAAGTGACCCAAGGCAATTCTTCAGGAACACTCGAACAACAACTCAATTACCAACCCACCTTTCAAATGTAAGTCCAACCCCTCCCCCCACACCAACAAATGAGGAGATGAACAATATAGTGATGAGCCAACTTCAAGGAAGCTAGCAAGAAACATAGTGAAGATCTGATTTCAATGGATTAAACATGCGTCCAAGGGCCACGAGAGAGACATAGCAAAGAGCCAATTTCAACATAGCTAATGAGCGACCAAGGGGCACGAGAAAAACATAGACAAGCGACCGGTCATCTCGAGGAACCACACACAACAACCACATCCAACACCAAGAAAATAGAGCAGAAGGGGAATATTTTTGACATGTCCCTCCCAGGACGAGCATGGCCAACATTACCGCTCATATGCTACAGAGTGGATATGGAGAGAAGAAATTTGGTGACCCTACAAATGACTCAAGGCCATTCTTCAAGCACACCAGAACAAAACAACTCAATTACCAGCCCACCTTTCACATGAAAAGCCAACACCTACCCCCTACCAGAAAGGGGATAGTTGAACGACCAAATGAAGCCATAAGGGAGAAAATAGAAAATAGGCCTCCCGAACATGCACAAGGCACTCGGGCGGTCACAACTTCAAAATTTTGATACGGCCGCCCCAAAATGAAACGACCCAATCTAAACGCCCTTCATCGAGCACCCTCACACGGTGCAACATGGCATGCCCAACCAAACGAAGGTAAAAGGGAGTAAATTGAAAATGGGCCGCATGAATGTGCACAAGGCACATGGGTGATCACAAATTAGAAATTTTGATATGGCCACTCGCAAATGAAACGAAACGACCCGTACAAGTTTCATCAGGTGCCCTCACATGATGTGAGAGTGGCACACCCATTCAAATGAAGGCGCATGAGAAAAAATGATAAATGGGCCATATGAACATGCACAAGGCACCCGAGTGGTCACAACTTAGCAAATTTGATACGGGCACTCTCAAACGAAATGACCCTACCTGAACACGTTCCATCAGGCGCCCTCACACAACGCGACATGGAATGCACAACTAAACGAAGGCACAAGGGAGAAAATATAAAAATAGCTGCCTAAAAGTCCACAAGGCACTCGGGTAGTCACAACCTAGCAAATTTGATATGGCCACCCTCAAATGAAAGGACCCGACCCGAATTCATTTCAACGGGCACCCTCACATGGTGCAACACGACACCCCCGACCGAACGAAGGCACAAGGGAGAAAATGGAAAATGGGCCTCCCGAACATGCACAAGGCACTCGAGTGGTCACAACTTAGAAAATTTGATAGGACCACCCTCAAACGAAATGACCCTAACCAAACACGTTTCATCGGGTGCCCTCACACTGCACGACATGATGCACCTAACTAAACTAAGGCATAGGGGAAAAAATGGAAAATGGGCCGCACAAACATGCACAGGGCACCTAGGCAGTCACAACTTAGCAAATTTGATACGGCCGCCCTCAAACGAAATGACCCCACCTGAACACATTTTTTCAGGCGCCCTCAGACGGTGAGACACAGCGTGCCCAACTGAATGAGGGCACAAGGGAGAACATGGAAAACTGGCCCATGAAATTGTACAAGGCACCTAGGTAGTCACAAATTGGTAAATTTGATATGACTACCCTCAAATGAAATGACCTGACCCGAATGTGTTTCGTTGGGTGCCCTCGAACAGTGAGACACGACGCGCTTGACCGAATGAAGGCACAATGGAGCTAACGTCAAATGGGCCGCACGAATTTTCACAAGGCACACGAGTGGTCACAACTTAGCAATTTTGATACAACCACCCTCAAATGAAACACTTTTTGTTGGGTGCCCTCACATGGCGCGACACGATGCGCCCGACCGAACATAGGGACAAGGGAGAAAACAATAAACAGGTTTCACGAATGTGCACAAGGCACCCAGGCAGTCACAACTTATAAAATTTGATACAGAGACCTCAAATGAAATGACCCGACCTGAACGCTTTTCATGTGGCGCCCTCACATGGCGCGACATGATGCACAATGAAGGCACAAGGTAGCAAATGGAAAACGGGTTGCAATAATGTGCACAAGGCACTTGGGCCATCACAACTTAGAAAATTTGATATAGTGACCCTTAAACAAAATGACCCGACCTGAATGCATTTTATTGGGTGCCCTAACATGGCGCGACATGACTCGCTCGACCAAATAAAGGCACATGGGAGAAAATGACAAACGGTCCACACGAACATGCACAAGGCACCCTTCCAATCAAAACTTAGAAAATTTGATACGACCACCCTGAAATGAAACGACCCCACCTGAACACATTTCATTAGGCACCCTTACACAGTGTGACACGACGTGCTCAACTGAATGAAGGCACAAGGAAGAAAATGACAAATGGGCCACCCGAATGTGCACAAGGCAGCTAGGTAGTCACAACTTAGAAAATTGTATACAACCGCCCTCAAATGAAACGACCTGACCTGAACGCATTTCATTGTGCACCCTCGCACGACACATCACAACGCGCCCAACTGAACAAAGGCACAAGGGAGAAAATGGAAAACGGGCCACCCGATCGTGCACAAGGCTCTCAGTTAGTCACAAATTAGTAGATTTTATATGGTCACCCTCCAATGAAATGACTTGACCCGAACGCGTTTCATTAGGCACCCTCGCACGGCGTGACATGACACACCCAAACAAATGAAGACACAAAGGATAAAATGGCAAACCGGGTGCACGAACATGCATAAGGCACCCAGGAGGTCACAACTTAGAAAATTTGATACAACTTCCCTCAAACGAAATGACCCAAACTAAATGCGTTTAGTCAGGCACCCTGTCACGGCGTGCCTGAACGAACGAAGGCACAAGGGAGAAAATGGAAAACGTTCCACGCAAACATGCACAAGGCACCCCAGTGGTCATAACTTAGAAAATTTGATGTGGCTGCCCTCAAATGAAATGACCCAACCCGAATGCGTTTATTTGGGTGCCCTCACATGACATGACACAACACGCTCGACCGAATGCGTTTCATCGGGCACCCTCACACAATGATAGACAGTGTGCTCGACTGAACGAAGGCACGAGGGAGAAAATGGAAAACAGGCCGCACGAATGTTCAGAAGGCACCCAGGTGGTCACAAATTAGAAAATTTGATATGGCCACCCTCAAAACGAAATGATGCGACCCGAACATGTTTCGTTGAGCGCCCTCACATGGCACGACATGGCTCGCCCAACCGAACGAAGGAAAAAGGGAGCAAATGGAAAACGGGCTGCACGAACCTGCACAAGGCATCTATGCGGTCACAACTTTGCAAATTTGATACGGCCGCCCTAAAACGAAATGACCAGACCCAAACACATTTCTTCGAGCGCCCTCACACGGCGCACCCAACCAAACGAAGGAAAAAGGGAGGAAACAACAAACAGGCAACATGAATGTGCACAAGGACCCCAAGGAGTCACAACTTAGCAAATTTGATATGATCGCCCTCAAACAAAGTGACTTGATTAGAACGCGTTTCATCGGGCACCCTCACATGGTGTGCCTGACCGAATGAAGGCACAAGGGAGCAAATGGAAAATGGGCTACCCAAACATGCACAATGCACCCAGGCGGTCACAACTTATCAAATTTGATACGGCCACCCTCAAATGAAACGACCAGACTAGAACTCATTTCATCGAGTACCCTCACACGGCGTGACACAATGCGCTCGAACGAATGAAGGAACAAGGGAGGAAATGGCATATGGGTCGCATGAACATGAAAAAGGCTCCCGGGTGGTCACAACTTAGAAAACTTGATATGACTGCCCTTAAACGAAACAACCCAACCCGAATGCATTTCATCGGGCGCACTCATAGGGGGTGCGCACTCGAACTAAGGCACAATGGAGCAAGCATAAAATAGGCCACACGAACATGCTAAAGTTACCCAGGCATCACAGATTAGCAAATTTGATACTGCTTCCATCAAATGAAACAACCCTACATGAACGTGTTTTGTTGGGTGCCCTCACACAGTGCAACAAGGTGCACCTGATTGAACAAAGGCATAAGGGAGCAAAAGGTAAACGGGCCACATGAACGTGCACAAGGAACCTGGGTGGTCACAACTTAGTAAATTTGATACGGCCAACCCTAAACAAAATGACATGACTCGAACGAGTTTCGTCGGGCACCCTCACACGGTGCGACACGACACGCCCAAACGAATGAAGGTACAATGGAGAAAATGGAAAATATGCGACATGAACATGCACAAGGCACACGGGTGGTCACAACTTATCAAATTTGATATGGCCACCCTCAAATGAAATGACCTGACCCTAACATACTTCGTCGAGCGTCTTCACACAGTACGATACAACACGCCCAACCAGATGAAGGAAAAAGGGAGAAAATGGAAAATGGGCCGCACGAATGTGCACAAGGCACCCAGGTGGTCACAAATTAGAAAATTTGATATGGTTTCCATCAAATGAAACAACCTAACCCAAACACATTTCATCAGGTGCCCTCACATAGTGAGCCCGATCGTATGAAGGCATAAGGGAGCAAACAGAAAACGAGCCATACGAACGTGCACAAGGTACCCAAGTGGTCACAACTTAGAAAATTTGATACAGTCACCCTAAAAAAAAATGACCTGAACCGAACGTGATCCGTCAAGCCCCTTCACACAGCGTTACATGGCATACCTGACTGAACAAAGGCACAAGGGAGAAAATGGAAAATAGTTCGCCCAAATATGCACAACATAGCTGGGCAGTCACAACTTAGTAAATTTGATACGACCTCCCTCAAATGAAATCACCCAACTAGAACTTGTTTCATCAAGATCCTTCACATGACGTGACATGACACGCCCGAACGAGCAAAGGCACAAGGGATCAAATGGAAAAAGGGCCACATGAACATGCAGAAGGCACCCGAGCAATCACAACTTAGAAAATTTTATATGACCTCCCTCAAATGAAACGACTCGACCCGAACACATTTTGTTGGGCAACCTCACACGGCGCACCAGCTCAAACAAAGGAACAAGGGAGAAAATGGAAAAAGGGCTGCACGAACATCCACAATGAACCTAAGAGGTCACAACATAGCAAATTTGATATGGCTGCCATGAAACAAAATGACCCAACCCAAACCCGTTTCGTCGAGCGCCCTCACATGGTGTGACAGGGCAAGCCCAACCAAAGGAAGGCACAAGGGAGAAAATGGTAAATGGGTTGTATGAACATGCAAAAGGCACCCAGGCAGTCAAAACTTAGAAAATTTGATACGGCTAGACTCAAACAAAACAACTCGACCTGAATGCATTTCATCAGGCATCCTCACATGGCACAACATGATGCGCTTGACTAAAAAAAGGCACAATGGAGAAAATGGAAAAACAGGCCACAAGAACATGCATAAGGTACATGGGTAGTCATAACTTAGAAATTTTTATACGGATTCCCTCAAATGAAACGACCTGACCCGAATGCATTTCGTTGGGTGCCCTCACACAGTGCAACACATCATGCCCGAGGCATAACATGGCGTGCGTGACCGACTGAAGGCACAAGGGAGAAAATGGAAAATGGGCTGCACAAATGTGCACAAGGCACGAGGGCAATCACAACTTAGCAATTTCGATACGGCCGCCCTCAAGCAAAATGACTTGACCAGAACACATTTCATCGGGCGCCCTCACATGGTGCACCCAACCGAATGAAGGCACAAGGGAGAAAATGGAAAATGTGCCACACAAACGTGCACAAGGCACCTCGGTAGTCACAACTTAGCATTTTTTATATGTTCGCCCTCAAACAAAATGACCCGACCTGAACACGTTTCATCGAGCGCCCTCACATAGCATGACACAACGCGCTTGACCGAATGAAGGCACAAGGGAGCAAATGGAAAATGTGTCACACGAATGTGCACAAGGAAACCGGGCAGTCAAAACTCAACATTTTTGATACAACTACCCAAAAACGAAACAACTCGACCTGAATGCATTTCATAGGGTGCCCTCACACGGCGCGACCTGACCCAAACTTGTTTCCTTGGGAACCCTCACATGACCTGACCTGACCTGAACACGTTTCCTTGGGCACCCTCACATGACCCAACCCGACCCAACTTGACCTAAATGCATTTCATTGGGTGCCCTCACACGACACAACCTGAATGAAGGCACAAGCGGGAAAATGAAAAACAGGTCACAAGAACGTGCACAAGGCACATGAGTAGTCATAACTTTGCATTTTTTATATTCCCTCCCTCCAACGAATTTACCTAACCTGACCTAAACACGTTTCCTTGGGCGCCGTCATAGGACCCCACCTGACCCAGCCTGAACGTGTTTCCTTGGGCTCCCTCACACGACACGACCCCACCCGCCTGAACGAAGGAGCAAGGGAGAAAACAAAAAATGGGTTTTACGAACATGAAAAAGGCACAAGGGAAGTCACAACTTAGCATTTTCTATATGGCCTTCCTCACATGACCTAACCTAACCTGGCCCAAAAGCATTTCCTTGGGCACCCTCACACGGCACGACTCAAGCCGACCTACTCAAACGAAGGCACCAGGGAGAAAATCGGAAACAAGTCACATGAATGTGCACCAGGCACACGGGTGGTCACAAAATAGCATTTTTGATATGATCTCCCTCATACAACCTGACCTAACCTAGCCCAAACACTTTTCCTTGGGTGCCCTCACATGACCCGACCTGACCCAACCATACCCGACCTGCCCGAATGTGTTTCTTTGGACGCCCTCACACGACATGACCCAGCCTGACCCAACCCACCCGAATGGAATTCCTTGGGCACCCTCACATGACTTGAACTGACTCGACCCACCCGAATGAGTTTCCTTAGGTGCCCTCACATGACACGACCTAGCCTGACCCAACTGAACATGTTTCCTTGGGCACCCTCACATGACCTGATACGAACACGTTTCCTTGAGTGCCCTTAGACGGCCCGACCCGACCCGACCTGGCCAAACACATTTCCTTGGGTGCCCTCACATGACATAGCCCAACCCAAATGTGCTTCCTTAGGTGCCCACACACGACCTGACTTGACCTACCTGAACACAGACACGAGGGAGAAAACAACAAATGGGTTGCACGAACATGCACAAGGCACAAGGGAGGTCACAAATTAGCATTTTTTATATGGCCTCCCTCACATGACCTAACCCGACCTGAACGTGTTTCCTTGGGTGCCCTCCCATAGCAGGACCCGGCTCGTCAGAATGAAGGCTTGATGGAGAAAATGGAAAATGGGTGGCAAGAATGTGCACCAGGCACACGAGCGGTCAGAACTTAGCATTTTTAACACAACTGCCCTCACATGACCTAAACCAAACCGCTTGAATGCACGAATTGACCCACTCGAGTTCATGAATTGACCCACCTGAATGCACGACGCAAACAACATGACCTAACCTATCTGAAGGCACAACCTAGCCTTCCTGAGTGCGCGACTCAAACAACATGACCCGACTTGCCTGAACACACGAACTGACTCGCCCAAATGGCATGAGCTCACCCACCCAAACGTGCACAAGGCAGAATCACGATCACCACTTAACATTTTTGACATGGCCACCCTCACATGACATGACCCAACCTAACCCACCCGAATGCATTTCCTTGGGAACCCTCACACTAGTGAAGTAGTGGCACCACTACCATTTCGTGACACATGGTATCAGAGCTCGATTCAAGGTTAGTTGAGCTTTGTTGAAGATTGAATATTTAATAAGTAATACAATAATAGGGTTTTAGTTGGTATCGAAGCTTGGACATTATATTGGTTAGTCTTAGTGAAACATTGCCAGGGGAAATACATTGGTTAGGGTTGAAACTGCATAACAAGACATAGCATGTTGTGAAGAATGTCAAAGAGGCTTTTTCAGACCATTTATAGGTTGAGGTTTTCGTCATTTCGTCAGTCGTCATTCACCACATGTCCACCAAACCCTTCCAATTCCCTTGGTCAGCATCCTTGACTCGTGGGTCTTACATAACCCCCCACTTAAAATAATATTGTCGTCCCTGATAGTGCTATCATCATTGTCGCATCAGATCGTTATAATATATCATCACAACTTTCTTCGCAATGTATCATCGCACAATATCATTGCATAAACCATCAGGGTTCATTTCTAACATATCCAAGGGAAATATCTCTACAATCCATGATCATCAACACATCCGTCACAATCACCACATGTTATAACATTGTGGCAAGTTAACATATCCATCATGGACACATGCTGCTGCAAGATATATTGTGTCAACCCATAATATATTTTCAATATCATGTGAATCTATGCATCAAGTACTCCAACCAACTCAACGTAACAAAACTTGCTATGTATCCAGTATAACTCTACACACTGTTACATCCCTCATAAATCGAAATAGTCGGGTGATCACGCCAACCATACGTTATCATCGTGAGAATGCACATACTCTTACCCTGTATTAGTTGTTCCTCTCACATCCTGTCACATCAATCAATTCAATCAAGAATCCATTCCATGTGAGTGTAAAGTAAGCCATGTTCAGGTCCATGAAGTTCCCTTCATCTCATCCACAACACCTTGTCTATCCAGCAAGCCATCTCTATCTGAAATGTGTTTCCCATGATTCCAATCTCCATGTGATGTTCAAAATACAATAAAAAATATCAAGCATCATCCACGTGTGAAAGGTCCTCCTCAGGTAAATTCAAGAACATCCTCTCAACAATGTTCCATATTGAAGTCCATGAAGCTATGTTCACCCCATCTGCAATATGCATCCAACATTCTTACCAATGTTAAGTCAAGAAGGCTCAACCCATGCCCAAATGTATACCACCAAGGCATCTCATCGTTGCATCTCCATCAAAATCCAAAGTGTCCCATTGATCATATCCATCAAGTGAATCTAAAAAACACACCCCATAAATTTTCTCAAAGGTATGTATCCCATACGCATCAAAATCAATACCAATCTTGATCTCAGCTCCTCAATGAACCAAACACTGCAAGATCATTGTAATATGAAGCCTCCAAAAAATGAAACTCCATCATGAACTCCCATGAATCATCCTATCTAAAGCGTTGGCAAGCATACTTGTATTGGCCACGAGTTCCACCACAAGTTTTTCTCACCCTGCAAGTCAAATGAATGTGCTCATAGGATGCTAATCCAACCAATGTATTGTTTCTCAAAGTGAACAACATCCATCAGCCCATCTATAAAATATCTCCATGTAGCACCAAAAATAGATCATGCTCAACATCCTGCTTGACACTCCTCCATGATGATCATAACTAGCACCTCGTAAGTTCACTTGCATAATGTCTCCACATAATGTCCGCCCATGCCCTTATGTCAATGTACATGACTTTGGCTACCCATGTGTCCATGAAGAGTATACTCATCTCAACTATATTCATCTTCATGTGTATAGTGTATAGGTTAAGTGCCCTCGGTCAGTTCTACCATGTTCATCATGAGTACTTCCTTCAAGGCTTCTTCCCCAATAAAGGAGCACCAAGAGTTCCTTCTTGGTTGTAAACCATAAAAAATTCTACCCAAATAATCTGCCCTACCACCAAGGGAGTCCATGAGTCATGCCAGGCACCTATTCAATTTCCATGTGGCTAATCATGACCCATATCTATCACAAATATCACCAATTTCCACCCTTGTAATGGGAATTTGAACCTACTAGAGTGAGGTCACAAATTTCCCTATCACGGTCTGCAACAAGAAACACTCCTTACTTCTCAAATGTACAAGGTTCCATCATAGTCATCCAAGGAAAGGTCCTCCATGGTATTTGAAAATAATTCATCTTATTTCTCATCCCTGCATACAGTCCATCTGCCAAATTCTTAATTGAAACACAAGTCATATCTTCATGAAGACTCTCTATTTTAGTATCCTCCATCCTCATAAATTTCTTCAATGCTTCTAATCCTGGTACCGCCTGCTCATCAAGTTCCTCCTCAAACATTGTCACTTCTAAAACATTTTCATGTGGTTCATCACCCAATGCCTAAAATGTGCTTGGTACAAGTTCAACTTGTTACACAAGTTTTTCCTTGATTGTATCCACATCCTCAACATCCTCCCGAGAATCATCCATCACCGATGCTTGTAATGTGCTTGGCCCTGGTCCAACCTGTTCATCAAGTTCATCCTTGACTTCCACCACATCTGCAGCATCCTTCTGAGAATCATCCACCATAAATGCTTGTAATGTGCTTGGTATTGGTCCAACTTATTCATCAAATTATTCCCTGACTGCAACTGTATCCTTGTTCAATAAAAAAAAGCCACAAAATTGTAGCTCTGATACCAACTGTCACACTACTATACCTGTGGTAGTCTCCCAACCACTCTATACATGGGTGTGGCACTACCTTATTTTTCTCTTTTCAAATATTCAATAAGTATACTACGCCTAACTCAACACTTGTTTAATTAATATTCCAAAGTGTTCTTGTGTAGAAATAAAATAGCAATAAACATCAAAATCAAACCACATGAACGCCCATATATTCAAGGGAGGGGTTACTCCCGTTAATAAGTTTTCCCGATATTATGTTTCAATAAATATGTACATTCTGCAATAATTATACCACCAAGCCTCCATAGACCATTTATGCTTCTTGAAAAATGTTCTTGTACCTTGTTATAGCATTAATAGCTTCCCAATAGTGAAAAAATTCCAAAGGAACCTCAAAATTCCCTTTCAGAACAAGTTTCTGAAGTCTGCAAGAATTCTAGTTCAAGTGGGTCACTCGGGTCACAGACGCCCTCGACACCTTAAACGAGTTTCTGCACGCGTTGTACGAATCTAACTAGACCTGAATGTACCTGCCCTAAACATTGTTCTACACATGTCCTCCAAAAGGGACCTAACTCTACCTGCTGGTGAACGTTGAATGCATTTTTACCCGACTCGACCCAGACTCTGTTTCCTTATTGCAGCCTCACCCTCCACCCTTGACCTTCGCTCTAGCTCATGCCTTAGCTTGCCAATGGTGGAATAAATAAGATTTTGATGTCCTTCTTGCTTTCCTTTATCATCCATTGCACGTTCTCCTTTTATATGTGTGTTTTCCCACACATTACTTCCATGGGTGGGGGTTGACCCATATAAGGCCGACCCACTAAACACCCATAAAGCCTTGGTTACCATGTGACTTTTCATCCTTAACATCAACCTGCCACCATGGAAAGCCTATAAACCTCCAAGCCAACACTTAGCCATTTTTGGATGCGTTTATGCATGTCACTCCTAAACGTCGCATGGTCACCATGATAATGTCGTATAATAGTTGAATGTTGTTTTCATCCGTTAGTGTGCCCGTCTAAACTTTCGTCGCTTTGTCACATGTCCATCAAACACTTCCAATGCCCCGGATCATCATCCTCGGCTCGTGGGTCATACAGGGGTGGTTTTCATCATGGCATACGTATAATTGGGTGATGTCCATTGAGCAGGGACATGGAAAAATTTTCCACGAAACAGAAGCCCCAAATTTTTGAGACTTGGGTGGTTCTCCATTGTGCTGCGACATGGAAACCTGAGTTCCCCACACTGAGGCCATGATTTCTGTCATGGTGGGATGTGTAAATCCTTGAGTTTCTTGGAATTGGGTGGTTTCTGTTGTGTCACAAAAAATGGGAACCCCTGAGCTCTGCATATCTGGCCAGCAGTTTTTGTCACGCCATGACATGGAAATTGAAATTTCAACATACTTTGGTGGAAATTTTAACCATGGAGCAACATGGAAACCCCAATTTTGACATACTTGGGTGGCAGCTTCTGTCACACTACGACATGGAACCCCAAAGTACCCCATGCTGAGGTTGTGGTTTCCATCGTGACGGGACATGGGAACCTTAGGTTTCCCAGACATGGGAATTTTCGGGCATGCCACAAAATGGAAACCCCAAGTTTCTCCAAATTGGGTCGATTGCCCGTCATGTGGAAAAATGGAAACCCCCAAGTTTCATTGAATTGGGCAGCAGGTTTTTATGCGCTCTGAAATGGAAACAACCCTAATGTAATGTCCCCAATTTTAGCCTCAAGCTAAAATGGAACATTATAGTTGCATGTTTTCATTTTGTTGAATAAAAGTGGGTAAAGTAACCCATTCATGTAATAAACAGGAATAAAATCCCTTACAATGAGAAAAGGGATCATCATGGAGCTGGATTTCACACCCTCATGTGTGAAAGAGGTTAAAATGAAAATGGACAAGGCCTAATTGACCAAGTCAAACTTCATTGGCATGAGTTTGCAAGCACTAGGTGGGACAACATAGTTTTAGTGGAGGAATATTCGATGGGGAGGGAAACTTATAAAGGAAGGAAGGTGGAGACTTTTTTATGTTTATAAGAGGAGAAAAGAAACCCATGGAGATTATCTTAGATCATTTGATTATTTGTCTATTGAGACAAATTGTTGCCTCTTGTTGTTCAGCAGAGATGCAGTTCCCTTGGGCATGAGGGAGTCCTGTTTAGGATTTCCTCTCCTTCTTGAGTAGCTCATGAAGGATTGCACTCATCCTCCATATTCTGGCATTCAGGCCATAGCATCAGCCATCTACATTACTCCAGTTTCTGCAGCAGATATTGTGCAGTGTTGCTTGGTGTTGCTAAAGGTTTCCTACAACACCATTTCGAGCTGATATTTCAGAGGAGGGAGGTTCTCTACTTCAGGGAGGTTAGTTAGGATGGTTCCTGAGCTTATTATAGCATCATTGGTAGGAGGCCAACCAATTCCATCAGTGACATCACAAACCCTCTCATAGACTGTGTTCTAGTTGGAGCACATTTGCAATGAGGGTGTTGCAGACATTTCAGAGGGTGAGATCTTTGGTGTGGGGATCAACCTTGCACTTCAGATTTCCAAAGGAGAAGGGCTCTTAATCAACTTCAGCCATTCAACCTTCTCCATTCCATTCCATGTATTGAGTTGCTTCTGCTACTCAGCAACTCTGACATTTTGTAGTTTTTCACATTTCAGCCAATCCTTCTAGGATTGACTTGAGGTAGTGATTGGGAGCTTCGATCTTCTCTCCCAATGATGTATGAGCCACATATATGTAGATCCATGTTGTTTTTTACTCATTTTAGCAGTATCCCTTCTATTATTACGTAGTCCCTATTCATGGGCATTCTGCTATGGACCAGCACTTTATATTTTGGCATATGTTTTCATGGAAGGCTTCTTGCCTTGTTATGTTGATGTTTATTGTATCAATTGCTGCTGGTATTCATAATAAAATGGCTCAAGGGTTTCACACATTTTGGCATAATGTTTATTCACTGTTATTTCCAGTTTATGTCTTTATATTATTGTAGTTGCATTTTTGGGTTATCTTGCAAAATTCCCAATCTTGTTGTTTTCCCTCTTGGGAATATTGTCCCTTGAAAACACTCTATAGACAGAGTCTGATAGTGGGCCAGGAAGCCTCTAGAGCTCATCCTTCTTTATGAAGGTGACAAATCCAGTAGATTCCCCTTAATTCTATCTCTAGAATAGATTTTCTTGTTGATTGACAATGTTTCTGAAAAAGGAACATTACAGTGGTATCAAAGCATAATCTTGGCTCAGCCTGTGGATATTTAGCCAAGATTCCATATAAGAAGAAGAAGAAGAAAAAAAAAGGATATGATTTATCCAAGCTTCTCCCTAAATCCATCTAGGGCTTTCATGGGAGCCACAAGCAAAAGAGAAGGGAGAGATTTGAAGAATCTCCACAAGGGTTTGAAATAGAAACAAGCTCTAGGGTTTCTGATGAGGAATGTGAGCATGCAGTCACATCCTCTGATGCACAACGCAGTCAAATGTGCATATTTGTCATGGAAAATATGGGAAAGGAGGATAGGTGATCAAGAGAAAAACTCTTGGAGATTTTATGAGAGAATATGAGTCTCAAACTCCATCATTCAGAGATCATCTCACTTTCATGGATTTTGCAAGTTTAAGGTGAAGGGGAGCCAGCAACAAGATAGAATTGTTCTATCTACTTTCAGGAGGTTCACCTACATGTTCAACCAAAGCATGGGTAGAAGAGCTAAAAACCATGTTGCAGGAGCACAAAGTTTCCAAAGGAGGTGCTATCAGATTTGTAGTGCTGCACTCTAGAGGTAAGGCCTATGCATGTGGATATTTGAGTCAAGTTATTTAGACGATGCAAATACTTCTTCCTATTTTAGATTCATTAAAGCAATGATGGAAGGATTTGGTGGGAGAAAATATGAAACACATGCAAGGAAAAAAACCAAAATCTTGCATGTGAAGGGAGGAAACATAAGCTTAGATCCACTTGAGACATTGTTGAGAAGGCTGACATCTTCAATCACACCTTGTTGGAGGCAAGGTAACCATCTCATATTCTTTCACAAGAGAGCATGGAGTTCTTTTTTTCGAAAGAAGATAAAATTTTGGAGAGGTTGGCCCTACATGTTGATGATGAGGAGGGAAACTAAGTTGGGATAGCTAGAGTTGATCCAGTGCCTCATGCAGAGGTAAGAGGATATCTTGCTCCACATAGAGGGATTCTTGTGTCTTTGTAAGGAATTTCCCAGGATCTTCCATGTAGAGATCAAGGCACAACTCATGATACATCTGTGCCATTGGAGGTAGGGTGCAGAGCCATGGAGATAGAAGGAAGAGATAGGGAGGATAATCAGCCTCATGTGATGATAAGTGCACACCCTATATATTTTATGAGGTTGATGCACCTAAGATGATGATTGGATTGTGCAGTGAAAGCAGGGAGGGTTTTCTCCATTCATACATTCAGTCATCTCTTGATGATGGTGTCTCACTGCATGGAGACATTACACCAAGGAGACCACTAGATTAGCAGAGGAGGTTGGATGCTCCACATTTGGGGGCCTCACACCTTGATTTCAGGAGGGTGGAAACCTTGGGAGAGTTCAACACAGCACAGAGAGTTTGGGGTAGACTCAAGGAGGAGGGATACACTCTCTCATTTTAGCATCACCCACTCTCATCAGTTATAGTGCGCTGATATAGTTGTTGCAGAGATGGAGGATAGCATATTCATGATGCAAGATGTTTTCTCCATATATTTGGTGAGAAATATGACACTTCCTTTGAGGAAGGACTCTTTCATGAATTGGAGTAGATGGAGGCCACTCATGCTTACATTGCCCAGGATCAGGAGATTCTTTGGAGGTGATAGTCTCTGATGGGAGGCTCATTTTCAGAGAGAATAATTTCTATTTTAGCATGACTATAGATGCAACTTGGAGGATGAATTTGGCATGAAGGGATGTCAAGGTAGAAGGCATTAGCGTGATGGAGCACCATATTGCAGAACATCAACGTTGTCTATGTGGAGGATTGATCCAGGATGGAGGACTCATCATGGTTGAATATTTCCCTAGGATCTTGTTGCATGCATGATTTTTGGATGGCCTTGATGGAGATGGTAGATACTTATTGGATGATATGATCATCTATCATCATGGAAAAATCTTCTTGACTAGGGCTTCTAGTCTCAAGGAGACACTATTGCATGCAACATGTGAGGACTTCCTAGCTATGCACTTGGATGCATAATTTGCTTGGCTAGAGGAGTTCACTTGGGAGGGCATCCAGTATGATCTACATCAGCATATGTTAGATGCGGAGCCCAGATGATTATGGAGATTTTGGCACAACCATTCCCTTACTCATTGGTGGAGAGGGAGAGCATTCAGATGAGCCATTTCAGCTTAAGGTCTCAAGTACATGGTAGAGAAGGTATCATTTCACATTATGAACCTCTTTAGTTTCTATGAGTAGTATATTGATCAAGGAGGATCATCCCTTCTTGCATTTGTTCTGATGTACTTGTATCTACTTGTAGCCTTGATTTTGGCTATTTTTATGATGGTTTGTGGGGGAAGCAACATACTTCTAGGTGTGCGTCATTGGCATCTATTTGTACTTTCATGATTCCATATCATGAGATGTTGTGGTAGAAAACAAGTGGCTAGAAATCCACTTGTTAATTTATGTTTTTATGTAGACAAGAGGTGCACTGCATTGGTCCAATAAGAGAAGCAGTGACCCACTCTCTAGTTGTCTTGTGAAGCTTGTTTACATTGTATTATGTTTCCTTGTATTACTGATGTTGTACATTCACAGGGAGAATTATTTGGAGAGTGTTATATATGTTGGGATATCCCATTTGGAGCATGATTCTCCTTACTATGCATGTTTTATGTTGCAGGAGATACCATGGGAAAACCATGATTTCCATATTGCTACATTTCTCTTCTTGTGGGGAAAACCACTTAGAGAATTTGAAGAGGCTTTTCATGGCTAAATATTTTGATGGGGTAGATTGGGCCACTCTTGGAGGCCATACCATTACAGCCCAAGGACATAGGAAGCTCCATATGTACTAGAAAGGGAGATAAGAGCTTATTAGGGTGAAGCAACAAAACTCTCCATTCAGCCCCACTACAATGCACAAACCGGGGGCAAGATTTTCATTTGGATGATAGCATGGGTGAGTGGATAACCAGTGAGAATATATTTTACCATGCATGTAATCAATCCTACCTTGAGGAGGCCATGGTTCAGTAGGAATATTTCCACCTACACCTTCTATCTTTTCAAGGTGTACACCATTCTAGGTTGCATACTTGGGAAGAAGCATTGGAGGGCAGATTTATTGCAGCATATCTTGAGTAGTGGTGGGGATTGTTGATGAGGAGGCCAAGGAGAAGAAGAGGGAGAAATTTTGTTCTCTCTATGCAGTTGCTTGAGGACAAGCAACATGTGGGAGGGGAGGACTTTAATGTCCCCAATTTTAGCCTCAAGCTAAAATGGAACATTATAGTTCCATATTTTCATTTTGTTGAATAAAAGTGGGTAAAGTGACCCATTCATGTAATAAATAGGAATAAAATCCCTTACAATGATAAAACGGATCATCATGGAGCTGGATTTCACACCCTCATGTGTGAAAGAGGTCAAAATGCAAATGGACAAGGCCTAATTGACCAACTCAAATTGCGTTGGCATGAGTTGGAAAGCACTAGGTGGGATAGTGCAGTTTTAGTGGAGGAATATTCTATGGGGAGAGAAAATTCCAGAGGAAGGAAGGTGGATACTTTGTTATGTTTATAAGAGGAGCAAAGAATCCTATGGAGATTATCTTAGATCATTTGATTATTTGTCTATTGAGACAAATTGCTGCTTCTTGGTATTTAGCAGAGCTGCAGTTCCCTCGGGCACGAGGGAGTCCTGTTTAGTATTTCCTCTCCTTCTTCAGTAGCTCATGAAGGATTGCACTCATCCTCCATATTTATACATTCAGGCAATAGCATCAGCCATCTACATCAACACAGTTTCTGCAGCAGATATTGTGCAGTGTTGCTGGGTGTTGCTGGAGGTTTCCTACAACACCATTTCGAGCTGATCTTTTAGAGGAAGGAGTTTCTCTACTTCTGGGAGGTTAGTGAGGATGGTTCCTGAGATTATTCCACCATAATTGGTAGGAGGCCAACCAATTCCATCAGTTACAACACAGAGCCTCCAATAGAATGCGTTCTAGTTGGAGCACATTTGTAGTGAGGGTGTTGTAGACATTTCAGAGGGTGAGATATTTGGTGTGGGGATCAGTCTTGCACTTAAAATTTCCAAAGGAGAAAGAATATTCATCAGATTCAGCCATTCATCCTTCTCCATTCCATTCCATGTATTGAGTTGCTCCTGCTACCTAGTGACTCCGACATTTTACAATTTTGTACATTTCAGCCAATCCTTCTAGGATTGACTTGAGGTAGTGATTGGGAGCTTAGATCTTCTCTTCCAATGATGTATGAGCCACATATATGTATACCCATGTTTTTTTGTACTCATTGTAGTATTATCCCTTCTATGAATGTGCAATCACTATTCATGGGCATTCTGCTATGGAAAAACACTTTATATTTTGGCATATGTTTTCATGGAAGGCTTCTTGCCTTGTTCTGTTGATGTTTATTGTATCACTTGCTATTGATATTAATGATAAAATGGATCAAGGGTTTCACACATTTTTTCATAATTTTTATTCATTTCTATTTCCATTTTATGTCTTTATATTGTTGTAGCTGCATTTTTGGGTTATCTTGCAAGATTCCCAATCTTGTTGTATTCCCTCTTGGGAATATTGTCCCTTGACAACACTCTATAGACATAGTCTGATAGTGGTCTAGGAAGCCTCTAGAGCTCATCCTTCTTTATGAAGGTGAAAAATCTAGTAAATTCCCCTTCAGTCTATCTCTGGAATAGATTTTCTTGTCGATTGACAATGTTTCTGAAAAAGGAACATTACACCTGAGTTCCCTAGAGTCTTATGTCATGGTTTAGAAACACCACCAGTTCCTTAGAATTGGGTGGTGGTTTCCATTGTCATGTAAACCCCAAGTTCCCTATGCCAGGGCTTTGGTGAAAACCCTTAGTTTCCAGTGTGCTGTAGAATATGGAAACCTGCGGTTTATTTTGGGGGCGGGACATGGAAATCCCAACTTTCACAGGCTTGGGTGCAACCCTCCATTGTGTGCTATGAAATGGAATCCCCAATCCCCATGTTCCCCAGACTTGGGTGACGATATTTCCCATGACGCAACATGTAAACCCAAATTTCCCCAGCATGTTTTAATCGGGGGCACAGGAGGACACAGAAACCCCAAGTTCTGCAGGCTTGGGTTAGTTTTCCGCCACACCTGCCATGTTCCCCAGACCATGGCAGTAAATATTTTAGCCATGCCATGAAATGTAACCTCCAACCACAAGTTCCACAGGCTGGTGATCTCTCTGGCAGCCATGGCATGGAAACCCTAAATTTCCTGCCCCCAAGCAAGTAATGATTTTTTGAGATGTGAACAAAAGAAATAATTTTTGAATGAAGGATGGGGGGAAAAAGGTGCAACAATGATATTTGTCCAAATTTTTACTAAAGTGACAAGAGAGAAGCTTTGAATTGAGGCAACCAAGGGCTGAATCTCAGTGGATCATGGCACCAAGGACACTCTACCACTTACAATACCCTGCAATGTATTTAAGTCGTCTACAAAGGATTCTTCTCAACAATCATTTGAAATTGAACTTCAAAGTTGCCTCGACTGAGATGCCTCACGATTGCGATTTGAAAATGGCACAGGCCCCTGGGGAAAAAAAAGAGATTCCCCCTAATGTAGGTCAAGATACAGTCGAAGAGTGACATGCACCACTTCTAGCATGGATTCTGACTTAGAGGCATTCAGTCATAATCCGACACGCGGTAACTTCAAGCCACTCAAGTCATTTCACAAATTCAGACTAGAGTCAAGCTCCACAGGGTCTTATTTCACCACTGATTCTGCTAAGCCTATTCCCTTGGCTGTGGTTTCTCTAGATAGTAGATAGGGACAGTGGTAATTTCGTTAATGTATTCATGCACATCACTAATTAGATGATGATGAATTTGGCTACCTTAAGAGAATCATAGTTACTCCTGCCGTTTACCCACGCTTGGTTGAATTTATTCACTTTAACATTCAGATCACTGGGTAGAAATCACATTTCTTCAGCATCTGTAGGGACGATAGAAAATATTTTTTTAATTAAACAGTTGGATTCCCCTTGTCCATACTAGTTCTAAGTTAATTGTTCGCTGCTTAGGGAAAATCCTTGCAAGCGTGAATTATATGCCTATAGCCTAATCGACATGTGAATTCCCACCCTCGCTATGAGAGAAACTCAGGACGATTACCAAAAATCCATGAGTTCATGGTGTAGACCCCTAGCCCCAGCCCTGAGAGCCAATCCTTTTCCCAAAGTTACGAATAAGTTTTTCCGACATCCCACACCTGAATTTTTCTATTGACCAGAGTTTGTTCACCTTGGAGACTTGATGATAGTATGAGTATGACCGGGCATTATGGGTACTCAGTCCTCCATATTTTCAATGGTCGCTAAGGGTGCATCGGATATCGCAAGACGTGAGGTGCTCTTCCAGCTGTTGGATCCTATCTCCTGGTGAACCAATTCCAGGGTGGGCAGGCTGTTAAAAAAAAAAGATAACTCTTCCCAGGGGCACTGACGATGTCTCTAGATTTCCTAATGTTGTCGCCCATCGCCATGTACCAGTTTAGGAATATTAACCCAATTCCCTTTTGATGCTCGTGTAGAGTGCACCATCGATACAAGGCTTCCCCATCTCTTAGGATCGACTAACCCATGTCCAAGTGTTGTTCACATGGAACCTTTCCCCACTTCAGTTTTCAAAGTTCTCATTTGAATATTTTCTACTACCACAAAGATTTACACTACGGGTTGATCCACCTAAAATCATGCCTGAGGTTTCTTAAGGACCCCTACGTCCTCCTACTCATTGAAGCCAAGAAACTTCTCCGAAGATCGAGTATAGGTTGTGTAGTTTAGCGCCATCCATTTTCGGGGCTATTTGATTCAGTAGGTGATTTCTTACACACCCCTTAGCAGATTTCAACTTCCATGACCACCGTCCTATATTCTTAATCAACCAAAACCCTTTGTGGGATCTAGGTTAGTGCACAATTCATCACCGTAACTCAACTTTCGGGTCATCCCGCAATGCCAAATCTTCTTACCAAAAATGACCCACTTGGAGCTCTTGATTCCATGGTACGGCTCAATGGAGCTGCCACACCCTCTTACCTATTTAAAGTTTGAGAAAAGGTTGAGGGAATTATGCCCCTAATGTCTCTAATCATTTTCTTTACCCGATAAAACTCATGCATGAGCTCCAGCTATCCTGAGGAAAAATTTGGAGGAAACAAACTACTAGATGGTTCGATTAGTATTTCACCCCTATACATAAGTCAGAGGAATTATTTTCACATCAGTATAGCTATGAGCCTCCAGCAGAGTTTCCTCTAGATTTTCCCTTCTTAGGCATAGTTCACCATATTTCGAGTCCCAACAGGTGTGCTTGCACTCTGACCCTTTGCATAAGCTCAAGGTCGGTCGATGCTACACCCCCCACAGAGAGGGGATCTCATCCATCAGCTTCTTTGTGCCTCGTAGGTTTTCAAACCCGCCGACTCACATTCATGTTAGACTCCTTGGTTTGTGTTTTAGGATGGGTCAAATGGAAAGACCGTCAACCAACACCACAAGCACGCAGGTGCACATGACCCACCATAAGGGTGCGTGCTTCATTCCTCGACCACCACAATGGAAAACTGATAGGTGGTACTCCACTTGCACTTGTGACAATGTAGCAACCCATGTTGGTTTTCACCTCAAGTAAAGCGACGGACTAGCCTGAGTTGTTCCACATCTGACCGAGATGCATCAACAACCTTCATCTGCTTCACTCCAGGAAATTTCAAGCACTCTTTAACTCTGTTTTCAAATTACTTTTCATCTTTACCTCACGCTACTTGTTCGCTATCGATCTCTCTCTCGTATTTAGTCTTGGACAACCCAATTAAGGATGCATTCCCAAATAACCTGACTCGATGACAACGTCTCGTGATGCAACAGGCTCCTAGCCTGATGAGGCTATCACCCTCAAGTGCCCCCTTCCAAGGGACTTGGTCCATGTCATCCACTGAGGAGGCTTCTATATACTATAATTCGAGTGATGATTCCACTCAATTTTCATGATGGGCTCTTCCTAGTTCGTTGGCCACTACTAGCGGAATCCTTGTAAGTTTCTTTTCCTCTACTTAATTATATTCTTAAACTCAATGGGTGTTCTCACCTGAGTTGAGGTCACAATTTGGAGCTAAATCCTCCCTACCCAATGGGAGGAAAAAAGAGATAAAATCAAGCTCTAGGGATGCCACACGAACCCTGCATCGACTAATGTCCACTGCCCAACAAAGGGGACAAGATCATTGTTTTCCAATGCACACCACAAAAATTCGCCTGCCACATTTTAGCCAACCACACCACATTTGGCATGGAAGGACACCTCTGTTTCTCCCTAACATATTGCAAGGAGTGCATTTTATTAGGATGTGATGCCCAGACAGATGTGCCCTTGACCAAAGCATCAGGTGAAAATTACGTTAAAAAAAACGATGATTCACAAGATTTTGCAATTCAAGATAATTATTTCATTTTGCTACATTCTTCATCATAAAAGGAGGAAATACATCCGTTTCTGAGATTCATTTCCATGTGTTACCAAAGAATCACACCCCCATAAGAAATGGCTAAAAGCCAACCCAACGTACAATTCCTTGCAACAAAAAACAAGCCCCCTTCCCCTTCAAGAAAACTGCACTCCATAACCCACTCACTAAAGGGAAGGCTCAAAAAAGCTCCTTGGATCCCATGCCTTTGAAAAAATGGGGGAACTGAAAGGAACAGTGATCAAGAAGGACTAGGGTGGCCAACCCAGGAGATCTTACTACTTTTCATTCTTCTCGAAGACCCAACCACAACTGTTCCCCCCTTTCTCTGCAACGCTCCTGAGGGCCAACAAGAGGAAGGGAAGGGAAAAAAAAAACATATATGCATATAATAGAAAAGAAAGAGAAGGTGGCTCCTACCCCCTCAGAAGGGAAATCTCAAGCAGACAAACATGAAGAGCTTTCCAAACCCCGTGCCTTTACAAAAAGGGTATAATTTTAAATAATGATGACCAAGAAAGACTACGGTGGCCACCTTGAAACTCACACTTATTTTCATCCTTCACGAACATAAAACCACTAAAAATCCCCCATTTTTCTTCATAAATTTAGGGAAAAGAACGAGAAAAGAAAGAAAAACACATGAAAGAAAGAGAAACAAAATTTTCCACCTGCTAAAAGGAGCAGGCTCAAACAGAGAACAAAGTTCCTGAGATCAGTGCCCTCACAAAACGAGGTGAATCACAAAGAACAATGATCAGGAAGGACTAGGGTGGCCACCTTGGGAGCTTGCACTACCTTTCATCCTTTGCAAATACCAATCCTCAATGATTCACCCTTTTGTCTGTAAAGATAGGGGCCAAAAGGAGGAAGGGAGAGAAGCAACGTGAAAAAAGAAACGAAAATAAAAAGAGAACCAAAACATGGTTGCCAGCAGAGGAAATGAGGCTCAAACAAAAAACAGGCTTTCAAGGCCCCGTGCCATTACAAAAATGGGGGAACTTCATAGATTGACGATGAAGAAGGACTAGGGCGGCCACGCCAGGAACTCGCACTTCTTTTTCATCCTTCCAAAAATGCCAGTCCACAGCAATTCCCCCTTTTATCAATAAATCTAGGGACCAAAATGACTCACAAGGGGAGGCTCAAAATTAGTAAAAGCTTTCAAAGCCTTGTGACTTAGCAAAGAGGGGGGAACTGTAAGGAAATATGATTGTGAAGGACTAGGGTGGGCACCCTGGGAGTTTGCACTGCTTTTCGTCCTTCTTGAAAATCCACTGACAACAATTCCCACTTCTCTCCATAAAGCTAGGCATCAAAAGGGAAGAAAATATCATGAAACAAATAAAAACCAAACATCACCCACATAACACTCATGACAAAAATCCAATTTTAGAGAAAGGGGGCCAATTTCAAACAACGCTAGAAAAAGAGAGGGCCACCACCATGCGAGGAGATGTTGGCTTAACTAAAAATAAAGAAAACAAGGCACCCAATCAAAAGCATCCCAACTTTTCGTACCCTTCCAAATAAATTATGGAAAAACATCCTTTCTATCTACATAGCATAATGAGCAGCAATCAAACAACCAAGCATACAAGTCACAACCTAAACATGACCACTATAAAAGTCGAGGGCCACGACAAGACGAGTGTCTAGAGCACATTACTACTGAAAGGTAAATGACCCCCCAACTCACACAAGGCTTCAAACAACAAATGCACTAATAGAAAAACCACCCCGCTATTTTACCCCTCCATGTACAAGACACCCAACAACCTTTCCAGCCAAAAATTCAAGGGGGGCCAAACAACTGAACTCCAAAGAGGAGTTATCGCAGGATGAAACTTAATGTTGGATAAAGAAAAGGGCCACAAATACATCGGTGGTGAAATGTCAAAAACTAAAAAGAGCGAAGCCCCCAAAGCACACACCACAATGCTATTGCAAAAATGGACACATCCAAGAAATGACCAAGTCGCACAAAACCCACAATACAAATGGAGAAGCAAGGACATAACCTGCTCCTAATTTACTTGGAAGGGGGAGTGGATCAAGAAAGGATGAAAAATTCCCTCAACACCAAAGGCATAAGAAAAGAATGTTATCTCATGCCCATTAATGGGGAAACTTATAATTTTGATGGAGCTCAGACCGAGGGAGGTATTTTTCATTACCTAGACTGAACCCTTCTACGAGGGAATATCAAGGAATAATCAAGAGGACTAAGGTGGCCAACCCAATAGATTGCACCGCTCTTCATCCATTCCATATTGACCCCACCTTGACATATTCCCCTTGCGAAAGGGTTGAGGTAGCAAGAACACATGTAACCACTCCCTTGAACCAACCACCAACAAAAAGGCTCACCCAAACAACACATAAACCACTGTCACCATCTTTTGGATAGAGCCAACTATGGAGGCCCACATATTCCAATGAAAAAAAGATCGAGCACTGCCGCTACAAACGAGTCTGAATTTTTCCATCGTATTTCCCAAGAACTTTGAATGTAGCAACCATGCCTTTCCGAACATATGGTTGGAGAGGGGGCTCCCGAGAAACGAGCTTCTGAACCCCATACAAAAAAAGGGGGAAGAAATAACAAAGGATGGGATAAGCAAAATAATCTTTTGCAAGGACAGGAAACAACAAGCGTCAACTCAAGATAGGAAACTAACAATGTTGCAAGCCTCCTTGACAAGAGCCGCCACCTCTACAAGCATCAAACCCGCTCTCCTAGAGACACACCTCACGAGCCTAGATTACTATCGAAACCCACACAACCCAAATGGAAAAACAAAACCCTTCTATCAATGATCCTACCATAGGTTCACCTACGGGAACATTGTTACAAGTTATCCTTCATCTAAATTCTAAGGTTCAATGAACTTATCATGACATTGATAGCAGTGAAACACCATCATTGACGCAATCCGAACACTTCCTCGGATAATTCAATCAGTAAGAGAGATGGGCAGTGTGTACAAAGGGCATGGACGTAGTGAACATGAGTTGATGACATGGTCTTTCTATGAATTCCTCGTTGAAGAAAAATAATTACAATGGTCTATTCCCATCACAATGAAATTTTAGAATATTTCTGTATCCTCTTGAACTAGGAATAAAAAATCATTGGTTGCATCAGTGTAGTGCGCGTTCAGCCCTGAACATCTAAGGGAATCATAGACCTGTTATTTCCTAAAACTTCCATGGCCTAAATGGCCATAGTCCCTCTAAGAAGCTATCCACAAAGGGGAACCTTCGTGTAGCTAGATAGCAGGCTGAGGTCTCGTTCATTATTAGAATTAACCAGACAAGTCACTCTACCAAAAAAGAACGGTAATGCACCACCACCCATAGAATTAAGAAAGAGCTCTCAATCTGTTAATCCTTACTATGTCTGGACCTAGTAAGTTTCCCAGTGTTGTTTCAAATTAAGCCGCAGGCTCCAGTCCTGGTGGTTCCCTTCCATAAATTCCTTTAAGTTTCAGCCTTGCAACCATACTCCCCCCGAAACCCAAACACTTTGATTTATCAGAAGGTGTTGGTGGATTCCTTAGAGAAACATCCATCAATCCTTGGTTGACATCATTTATGGTTGATACTCGGACAGTATATAATCATCTTTGACCCCCCAAATTTCTTTCCTGTTTAATGAAAAAATCTTTGGAAAATTCTTTTGCAATGGTTCGTCTTTCATAAATCCAATAATTTCATCTCTAACAATGAAATATGAATTCCCCCGATAGTCCCTATTAATCATTACTTAGGTCCCAAAGGCCAACAAAATTGGACCAAACACCTATCACATTATTCCATGCTAATTTATTTAGAGCATAATATTGTTTTGAGCACTCTAATTTTTTCAAATTAATAACACTGGAGCCATGACGCAGCCAATTAAGGCCTAGAGCATGCCGCCACCAAAAGGGACGGAAGGGTAGGTGCACACCAAGTAGGTGGACTGACGCTTATGATCCAAGATCCAACTACGAGCTTTATAAATTAAAAAACTTAAATATACACTATTGGAGCTATAATTACTACATTTTTTGGCACCAGACTTGCCCTCCAATGGATCCTCATTAAGGGATTTAGATTTTACTCATTCCAATTACCAAATTCGATGAGCCCAGTATTGTTATTTATTGTCAACCTCCTCCTGTCAAAATTAGGTAATTTGTGCACCTGCTACATTCCTTGGATGTGGCAGCCATTTCCCAGGATCCCTCTCTGGAATTGAACCCTAATTCTCTGTCACCCGTCACCACCATGGTAGGCCTCTATCCTACCATTGAAAGTTGATAGGGCAGAAATTTCAATGAAGCATCGCCAGCACAAGGGTTGTGTGATCCATCGAGTTATTATGATTCACTGAAGAAGTGGACAATATCGTGTTGTACTTTTATCTAAAAACTATGTCCCTTCCAAAGATTTGGGACTTTGTGCACGTACTAGCTCTAGAATTACCACGATTATCCGACTAGTATGGTACCATCACAAAAAATATAACTGATTTAATGAGCCATCCATAGTTTCACAGTATTAATTAGTTCATACTTAGACATGCAGGGCTTAATATTTGAGACAAGCATATGAATACTGGCAGTATCAAATAGGTAGCACCATCCCACTTCAAAGGGAATTCAAAGCTCTCTCTTACCAAGAGCCAGCGTGAACACCCATAAAGTCAAAGAGAGGTCAAAATATCATGTAAATATTTTACACCTTGCACCTCTTGCATCTCCAAGAAGGGATTCTAACCCACATACACCAGATGCCAAGGACATGAAAAATAAATTCCGACATGGTGGATGAAATATCCACAAAGAGAAAAAATGGGTCACCCCGCCAAGTCACATTGTACCGAGGCCGCCTAGGATTTGGAAACCACCCCCCAACCAGCAAGAATGGAAAAATCCATATCACCCACGGTATCCATAATGAATAGACAAGGGGGAGAAAGCAAAAGAAATACTCTCTTAGAAATTCTCCCAAACCCTCGCTACCCCGCACCAAGGCCACCTAGGAGTCCACCTAGAAAATGGAAACAATGGACCTTGAGTGCATGCAGTGACCTGGATTTGAAGGAAAAGGAAGGAAACTAATGGATAATGACCAAACCAATAAAATATCTCTAAAATTCCTCCCAACCATCCCATCCCTGCACCGATGCCACCTAGGATTCCACCCAGACAACAGCAACGATGGACCTCGATCACTTGATTGCCTGTGGTGACCACGATGAAAAGGAAAAGTAAGGAAATAAAGGGAGAACAACCGACCCCACAACATCCCTTAAAAATTCCCTCTAACCCTTCCCGCCCAGCAGTGATGCCACCTAGGATTCCACCCAGACAATAGAAATAGTGGACCTTGTTCCCTTGATCACTTGTGGCAACCTCACTACAAAGGTAAAGGAAGGAATTAAAAGGAGAATGACCAAGTCGACAACATCTATTAGAAATTCCACCCCAATGCTCCCCGCCCTGCACTGAGGCCACCTAGGAGTCCACTACCAGCAATAGTGGACCTCAATCATTTGATCGCCTGTTGTATCCTCAATGAAAAATGAAAAGGAAGGAAATAAGAAACGAATGACCGAGCCTGCAACCTCTCTTAAAAATATCCTGCCAACCCTCCCCACCCCACATTGAGGCCACCTAGGAGTCCACCTAGACAGCATCAAGGTGGACCTCGATCACTTGATTACCTAAGACAACCTTGATGGGAAGGCAGAGGAAGAAACAAATGCAAATTAGGAGGCTCACTATAAAAGGCATGAACATATCCAAATAGGAGGAGCGATCGGGCAGCCCCACACCCCACATACCCTATGTAGAAGAAACCTAGGAGATTGCCCCATCGACTTACCAACTGTACAATGAATACTTTTCAGCTACAGCCACCTCCACACAAAGGAGGGAGGTTGAATAATTCTGCCTTGAATGTCCTCCTTTCATAAATAGCCCCCACCAACAATGTAGCAAGCCTCGTCCCTATTGGACCATAATTTCATACAAAATCAAAGAAAAAAATACCCATCACCTTGTGTCTTAAAATTCCAAGCTGCAAAATCCTACTGTGCACACAAGATGAAAGGAAAAAGCCGACCAATTGGTCAAACATATGGGCCACCACATCTATCAAAACCTCAAAGCCAACGCAAGGACAAATGGCGGGCAATCTTAAAGGAATACCAAACCTTAATTTTATAATAAGGAGAATCGCTTCTCACATTGCTCAATGAAAAATGCAAGAAAGAGGGGTAGCTTACAACAAAAACCCCTCCACATTCCCCTTAAATGTATGTATCTCAACCCACAATGCTAACATAGAAAGAGTACAAGCGCAATAATCTAGCACCGTAAAAAGCCAAAACCTGAAGAGGACAAGCATCTCAAGGAGCCACACACAACAACCCATCCAATTCTTAGAACACGAAGCGAAAGGGGAATTTTTCACATATGCCTCCAAGGATGAGCATGCCAACATTATAGATCATGTGCTACCGAGTGGGGGTGGAGAGAATATGAAATTCAGCGACCCTACAAATGACCCAAGGCCATTCTTCAGGCACACTCGAACAAGCAACTCAATTTCCAAGCCATATTTCACACAAAAATCCAACTCGTCCAACGAAGAGTCGACTTCAACAAATCCAACGAGCAACGAAGAGTCGACTTCAACAAATCCAATGAGCAACCAAGGGGCATGACAGAAACATAGGTGAGAATCCAGTCATCTCAAGGAGGCACACACAAAAACCCCATCAAACCTCGACATAGAAATGGAGAGAAGAAACTCTCCAACCCTACAAATGACCTAAGGCCATTATTCAGGAACACCTAAACAAAACAACTCAATTACCAAACCACCTTTCACAGGAAAAGCCAATCCCTACCCCAGACCAAAAATGGGATAGTTGAACGACCGAACAAAGGCACAAGGGAGTAAAAGGAAAACGGGCAGCCCAAACGTGCACAAGGCACACACATGGTCACAAATTAGCATTTTTGATATGGCCACCCCAAACAAAATGACCGGACCCAAACCCGTTTCATCGGGCGCCCTAAACTAGTGCAACACGGCGCACTCGACCGAACGAGGGCACAAGGGAGAAAATGAAAAACAACCTACATGAACGTGCACAAGACACACAACTGATCACAAATTAGCAATTTTTATACATCCGCTTGCAAATGAAATGAAACGACTTGAACAAGTTTCATTGGGTGTGCTTACACATCGCGACACAACACGCTTGACTGAACGAAGACAGAAGGGAGAAAACATAAAGTGGGCGACACGAACGTGCACAAGGCACACTGGCGAACACAACTTATAAAATATGATACGACTACCTGTAAACAAAACGAAATGACTCAAAAGTTTCATTGGACGCACTCACACATCGTGAAGTGATGCGCCCGACTGAACGAAGGCACAAGGGAGAAAATGGCAAACGGGTCACCCGAATTTGCACAAGGCACCCTGGTGGTCACAACTTAGAAAATTTCATACGGCCGCCATCAAACAAAACAACCCGACCTGAATGCATTTCATCGGGTGCTATAGGGTAAAATTCTTGGGTTTTTGGTTATCGTATATCCCTCTCAGGGATTTCCGATGCCCGAGGCAGACAGTAAGATTAGTTGTAGAGTTCACAAAGATGGCATATACATGTTCATATTAACTTGA